>NW_021027209.1:1052294-1067299 GCF_004153795.1 Camellia sinensis | reverse complement strand
GTGAATATGGGATAACGCCAAAGGCTCTGTAAGTTTGGCCAGGTTCTGAGCCATGTTGATAATAATGGAAAGTGAAATGTGTCTTAGACATTAGTGTCATGAGACTGTTTAATGATGTAATTGATTATCTTGGTTAACCATCTATTGAGTGCTATAGCTTTATTCAATGCTTATATTTGGGTTAGTATTTTTTTTATTGGGCTGTGGCTCACCCTTTATGGGAACATCATTTTCAGGTTCAGGTGATAAGCTACCTCCACGGACTTAGCCTGGAAGGATTTGATGTTTGGGATTTTGAAGACTTGTTTTTAGTTATATGTTTTATTTTGTTATTTTTGGGATTTCATGTAAACATTCAAGCCTAGGGCTTAACTTGTAAATGAGTTAGTACTCATCCTTTTTGTGTCCAAGTGTTAGCTTGGAACGATGTAAGCCCTTAGGGCATTTATTTTGATGTTGCAGGATGTTACATGTGATGTCTTTCAATAAGAATACTCTGATGAATAACTCAAATGATTCGTTTTCTTTTATAAATGCATGTTAATGTTATGGTTATTATGGGTTTATTTTAAGGGCGTGACATATTGGACTGAGAAACTTCCATTGAAATAATTTCAGGTTCAATGTTATCCTGACGCAAAACAACATCATCATCAATAGGCACAGTTGGTATAACAGTAGTGGTTTCATCTTTTTGCAACACTTCATCGAATTCTGGCATATCCAACTCTGGCACATCCCAAATTTGTCGATGTTGAAACTTTTCTACGACTCGCCAATTCAGCCCTAACTTCGTATCATGAACATAGAAAACTTGTTGAACTTGGCTTGGGAACACAAACGAGTCATCTTTATACCATCGACTTCTTACATCAACAGTTGTCACATGTGGTTCAACACGCAAAGTTCGACTACTACCGGTGTTATACTATTCACATTGGAAAAAAACAACCCGATGTCCAAACAAATAGGATACATCCATTGATATTGCACAGGCCCTCCAAGCATAGCCTCGTAAGGAAAATGAATTTCCAAGTGGACCATGACATCAAAAAAAGCAGGAGGAAAAATCTTCTCAAGCTTACAAAGTATAAGTACAATTTGTTCTTGTAATTTCTCCAAATCAGTCACCCTCAATGTCTTTGAGCACAACTGTTTCAAAAAAGTTCCCAACTCAAACAATGTGGTCCCAATCTCAGTAGAAAGGTATCCTCGCATCCTAATGGGAAGAAGTTGTTGTAGAAGGACATGACTGTCATGACTCTTGAGGCTAACTAACTTACCACCATTCCCGATGACACAATTGGATGCATTTGCCGCATAGCCAACAGGATACTTAATTGATTTCAAGAAATTAGAAAACCCTTGTCTCTCTGCCGGGGACAATGTATACAATGCCAAAGGCTTCTCGAAAGAGCCATTCGCATGCCTTATCAAGTGTAACTCCTTTTGTATTCGCATGTCCTCCAGATCTAAATGTGCTTTGTCCGTGTCCTTGTTCTTGCCATCTATGCTCAATAGTGTCCCAAGTAGATTGTCACATATCTTCTTCTCTATGTGCATGACATCAAGGTTATGTCGAAGCTTAAGTGTTTTCCAATAGGGTAGGTCGAACAAAATGCTTCTTTTTGTCTAGTTCAGTGTTGGATTTTCAGTCCTTTGTCTTTTTTGGTTGGTTGGATGCTTTCCACACGGCCTGTACGTCCCCAAATTAATTGGCTCCAATATTTGTTTTCCCGATAACTCCACAGGTTTGGACCGATTCTCAATTTCATCGTTGAATAGCTTATTTCTTTGCCAATTATGATTCTCAGGTAAGTACCGCCGAGCACCCATATACCCTATCTTGCTTCGCAAACTCTGAGATGATGCATCCATGTTATAATTAGGGCAGGCCAAGTAACCTTTTGTACTCCAACCAGACAAGGAACCATATGCAGGGAAGTCATTGATGGTCCACATGACTACTGCATGCATTGTAAATATTTGGCAATTTAAGTTTGCACACCATGCTCCCACAGATTAGTTAACTCTTCTACTAATGGCTGCAAGTAAACATCAATGTCTTTTCTAGGTGCGGATCGTCCGGGAATAAGCAATGACTTCATGACAAATGGATCTTTCATACACTTCCATGGGGGTAGATTGTAAGGCATTAAGATTATGGGTCACATGCTATACGATGTACCCATATTTCTGAATGGATTGAAACCATCCGTGGCAAGCCCTAGCC
The DNA here is from genome assembly GCF_004153795.1 of Camellia sinensis. NCBI lineage: Eukaryota > Viridiplantae > Streptophyta > Magnoliopsida > Ericales > Theaceae > Camellia > Camellia sinensis. The sequence continues at coordinate 1,065,066 of NW_021027209.1, read as the reverse complement.
TTACATTCCGAGGATCTGTAGAGAATGTAGGATGCAGCCTATCAAAGTCTTTCCATGCCTCATCATCAGCTGGATGTCGTAATACTCCATCATCCACACGCTTATCTTTGTGCCATCTCATATATGCGGCTGTTTTTTTCGACATGTACAATCTCTTCAACCTCCGTGTCAAAGGAAAGTACCTCAGTATTTTGTGTGGAATTTTTTTACCCGTCTTGTCATTCAACTTGTATATAGACTCCGTACATATAAGGCAATTCTCCAATGTGGCGTTGTCCTTCCAAAATAAAGTACAATCATTTTTGCATGCATGAATGGCCTCATATCTCAAACCCAATTCACGTAAGAACTTTTTTGCTTCATAAAGGGTCCATGGAACAGTTTCATCACTCTTTGGTAGAATGTCTTTGAAAACTTGCATAACCATATCGGAAGATTTGTTGCTCCATTTATTGTACACCTTTACGTGAAGCATCTTAATTACGAAGGACAAGATGGAGAACTTTTCACTCTCTGGATATACTTTGCGTTGAGCATCATCGAACAACTTCATGAATTTCAACAAATTGTGCCTCTCCGAACTAGTACGTTGTTCGTCAATATGATCATCCATAAGACCACTCATGTAAATCTCTTCTAACATGGTAAGAAGTTCACCCACATTTTCGTGATTGGTTGTCATTCCAGCTCCGTTGCTTTCAGTATTATCGTTTCGTATAGTAGGATGAGCACGAAACATAGGAACATGTTCCCTGCTGTGCACCCCAGTTCGATAAGAACATGCGATTCCTCTTCGAATCAAGTGCAACCGTACAACGTGTTGACTAAATTTTGTGCTGTTCAAGCAATCAATGCAAGGACAATGGATTTCATCCTGTGGCTCTAAATTCTTCATAGCGAACTCAATAAATGACTGAACACCTTCTAGATACTCTTTACTTTTCAGCCTATCTTTTATCATCATCCAACTCTTGTCCATTATTGGAACAGTACACATCAAGCGAAGATGAACATGGGAATGGACAACATATGGAAAAATACTCTGTAATGGAAGAGAGCTTAAATAAGTTTAGGGGTTCGATTATCATTGCTTTTTGAAGTAAACAAAATAGTAATAACAGATCAGGATGTTTTGCCTATTTGTCAATTGCATATAGTTGGCTAATTTGACTAGTAACTTGGCATGTATTCATACGCAAATGTGACATACATGAACAATTCTATGTGAAGTCATCTTAGAGGGAGATATATAATTGTAACCCTCAGAAAGGGAAATTAAATTTGATATTCAATATAGATTGGACTTCAATAGATCTCAGCAAATACATTTTGTAAACATAAATTTTATGAAAATCAGATGTGTAAAACAAAAGTAATGAAATTTTAAAGTTTTGAATCATTGAAAAAAATAAAGTAATTGCTCTATACATTAATTTGGTCGTTATGCACAAATCACAAAGAACAAAGACCCAAAAAAAAAATTTAGTCTGACTCCCATTGAAGATGCAATCAGCAGATGCTCTTTTCCATATATGAAACTAACACCTCCAAATATTAGTGTATTCAATACTATTTTTGGGCATTATTCACAAATAAGAGTGTATTCAAGACTTTTTTAAGCATTACCCACTAGTTGTAGTGTATTCAATACTCTTTTAGACAAAGTACAAGTTCATGTGAGTATAGTGTAGTAGATGACCATTAGCTATTTGCTGCTTGCATATTAGGGTCTAAAGCTGTGAAAAAAATATATAATATTTTTTAGTTAGTGGACGTTTACGTGTTTTGAAGGTAGCTCGAAGATGTTAGACTGTTGAAAGGGTCTAATTTTGTGCATAATTTGTTAATGGACTATGATTTGGGTTATTTTTTCTTCACTAGAGAAGAGTGTTAATCAAGTTGACAACAATTATATTTAAACCAATTATATTTTGTATTGTTCATATACTAAAAAAGTGTGTGAACAAATTTATTTTCATATTACAAAATATTTAATTTAATTACATGCATTGATTGTTCCTTCTAAGTAGTATTCCAAATATATACCCTTAATATGATTCTTGGATTTTATATTAATTAATAGGGGCATTTGCCAGTCTTGGTGCAATATTAATTTATATTTAACAAACATTTTACGAATTTCTATATATTTTTTCCAATCAGTAGAAAAATCATTATAAATATGAAAAAAATATTACTTGAAACAGACTATTAACTTAAAATAGTTAAAAAGTCAACAAATTCTAATAATCAATTACCAAAATCCAAAATTCAAACCCAACAACTACTACTAATTACATTCTACATTTGGTCTAGAATGTTCGAATGTCATATATTTACATAGATTACCACCCCTTTATGAGTTCTCTACTTTCTGATGACTTTTGTGTTCTTGCAGTAAGGGCATTTTGGTCTACACCAGATATGGCTTAAGCCTATTGAGGGCCTAGACAAAAAAACAATCTAGTTAGGACACTCTATAATTTTTTTATAACGTAGTTTTACGTTTTTGGTGATATAATTTTTATTTAAAATTTATAACATATCTAACCTTCACAATCAAAATAATTCTAATGAAGAGGCATTTTTTTCTGTCTTGATTGAAAGAAGTAAAGCAGTGTAGTGTAGGATGGGACTTTTTTGTATCCAATGAAAGCATGTTTGCCCTCTTTCTAATTTGTCACAATTGTTTTAGATTAATGATAAAGTGTCTTGTTTGATAATTTAAGATTTAACCATTTTCATATATTTATAGAGATATATAAAATCAAACAAATTAAGGAAATTAATTTCCCTAATAAGTGCCTTAAAAACACCTACAATGGAGAATACTTTCTTGTTTGATTTTCATTCTCAACCAGGACATCAAATTTAACCAACTAATAAATTATTTTTTCTATTCTTCTAAATTAGTGTGTTTGATTACATTCAAAACATCTGTTGTTCTAAATGATGGGAACAACATAAATAGGAATTTAATCATCAAAGCAAACCAAAAAAAAAAAAAAAATTATAAGCAAAGTAGAGTGAAATTTTTTTCAAAGAAAGGTACCTTAAATCTCCAAAAAGCACACTAGAAGGGGAAATGGAATGTCACTCTAAGCTCCTTGGCTTACTTAGATTATAGAGGCTTTCTCCTTGTGGTCTCAGGTCCTCTCACTAACACACAAAACAAGCTAAAACATTAATTAAATTTCTCCACCTATGCATGCATATATATATATATATATATAGGGTTAGTTTGGAATATTCCTAAAACAGAGGCACATTGGGTTATATAGTTCAACAATCCAAAATCAACAATCCAAAATCCACAATTCGAAATTTCAACCAAAACCATTCACGAAATCAGAAAAAGCCCTAAAAAACCATTTCGAAAATCAACAGAAAATGAAAGAAAAAAAAAAAATCAAAACCCTACAGAAATCGTGAGACGCGGGAAAGGGAGAGACAGCGAGAAAGAGATACAAAGGGACAGACCCAGATCGACAGAGAGGGAGAGAGACGAGAGACAAATACCTGTAATTAGTGGTGGTGCCGATTTGCAGTGGTCGTGGTGGCGAGAAATGGTGATGATCGGCGGTGGTGAGCGGTGGTGAGGTTTGGTATCGACTGCTCTGTATGTTGGTGTGTGAGACATAACAGAACAAAAATGTGTTTCTGTCTAAGTGGATACTAGGCGCCAATATTAACGAGTTTCCCTCCTAAAAAAATTTCGAAGCTTTAGCGACTAAATATTTATTTGTCGCCAAATCTCCTTAACAGCAACTAACCATTGGTCGCCAAACGTAACATTTTTGGCTACTAATGTTTAATTTCATCGGCAATGTTTAATATACAATGACTAAATTAGTTTTGGTCGTCAAAAATTCATCAAAATATGTCCATTTTTTAGTGACTAAATGTTTTTTGTCGCCAAATGTTATTATGCGGCGACTAAATGAAAATTTAGTAGCGTAAAATGGTAACAAATAGTGACTAAAACTAATTTTGGTCACCAATAATACTATATGGCGACCAAAATAATGTAATAGCTAAAAAGATGCAATCAATGCCGACTAAATCAAATTTTTAGTTGCCCAATATGCTATTTTTGGTGACTAAAATTGTTTTGGTCACCAATTTTCGTCGCCAAATGTACAACTTGTTGTAGTGACATAAGAAGACAAGAAGCTATACATATATATATGGTGTGTGCTTAACCAGAAGACAAAGAAGCACACACTTGAGAGAGAGACAGGGAGAGAAATGGCAGATGAAAGCAATGGATCAGAGACTTTTGTTAAGATTCCAGAAATAAAGTTCACGAAGCTCTTCATCAATGGAAATTTCGTGGATTCCATTTCAGGTTTTTTCTTTTACATGCTTGCTTTCATTTCATGTTCTTTTCTAGATCTTCCTTCTTTGTATATATACAGGTGCGAATCCAGCTTGTAGTTGATGAGGTCCCCTCCCTCCATCAACTTCTCAAACACTCTTTAAAATTTTTTTATTTACATTATTAATGTTTTATCTAACATAATTTAACCTCATTAAAATTTTAAGGCACCTCATCGTATAGTTTGACATTATTAATAATTAAATTATTATGCAAATGCAGTAGTTCTAAAAAATAAAATCTCATCAAATACAATCGTAAACGTTTATATATATATATATATATATTTTGTTAAAATAAGAGTATAATATTTTTACAAATTATTCTATTTAAAATTTGAGAAGTTTAAGATATCATTTGAGATTTGACTTTTTAAATAATTTTTTAGTTTTTTTTTGGTTGTATTTGATAATTACGTTTTTTTAGTTGTATGGAAAGGCGTACTGACTAGTATGTATGACTTATTTTTTTTTTTAGTAGCTTTTAGTTTTTGTTTTTGAATTTGTTTTTTATTACTCTTTGGGATTTTTTTTTTTTTTTGTAATAAACTTTTTGCTTTTTCTAGTCTAAAAAAGTCAAGTTTTCAAACAAGGGCCAAGTATTGTTTAGTTTAATTTTTTATTTTATTTTATTATTTTTTTAAAGAATTTGTGGAACTTGTGCATGGTGACCTTATCTCCAAAAAATTTTAGAACCACCACTGTATTTATAACTATTTTTTTTTTGTTACCTTTTGAGTGCTTTTGATCACTACTATGCTTTGATTTTTTTAATTGTAAAAAAGCGTTAGTATGTAAATGATAGGGTTGCACATGATTTGGATGGTTCGTAAACGAAGACCAATCTATTATTTACGGTTTCATCAAATTTGATGAAATATGATCTTATGGTGTGGTTAGATCGCACAAAATAAATGATTTTAACATAAAAGTGAGTCCAAAATTAACTATGTTAGGAGCGCACTATATATACACCCACTTACACTTGTAGAGGAGACGTTATTGACTTATCTAAGATCAAGGTTAGCTAGCGATCTAACATCCTTATTATTGGTGGATGGTCTAACGAATTGACAATAATAACCTCTCACAGCGCCATCAACAAGGGGCTAGCCAATTGAAATATTGTAGGTGCATCAGATGGTGCTACATCTTGACCAAACAATAATTTGCAAAGAGAGAGGGAACGAGTCTCACTCACATGGGTGTAAATTGGACACACCCTTCTTATAGAGAGGTTATTTGATGATTTTAAATTAATATTTCATACCCCTCAATGTATGACACTTGTTCCGTTGTCCCTCAATCCAACATTAATTTTATGAGTATCATTGTTTCAACTAATAAAATATAAGTTGAAACCCTACATGGATTTGCTCCACAACCATTGTATAATTTTTTTCTCTCAATGACTGTATGGATATAAAAACAAGTGTATTGCTATCTTAGTTGGTCCCAAACAACAATGTCATAAAAAAAACTATATTTACTTGAGAAAATATCAAATCTATGAAATTTTTTAAAAAAATAATTACAAATCAGTGAGAAATTTTATAAATATTAATAATTAAAATTATAAACTTTTTTCATATACTTATTTTTTTCAAAATTCTTCTTGGGTAAATTTCAAATTATTATATTATTATTATTTTTTCCAAGCGACGTAAATTTTTTGTTTTTTTGGTTGAAACTGTGAATCTTAGTATTTTTATTTTTATTTTGAAACTGTGAATCTTAGTATTTTTATTTTTATTTTTTTTATATTTAAATTAAAGGAAAAACATTTGGGACAATAGACCCAAGGACAGGAGAACAGATAGCAAGGATAGCAGAGGGAGACAAGGAAGATGTTGACTTAGCTGTCAAGGCTGCGCGAGTTGCATTTGATCATGGCCCTTGGCCTCGCTTATCTGGTTCTGTAAGTAGCCATTTCTTTTCTTTTTTTTTTCTTTTTTTTTTTTTTATGGAAAATGTTTAAATTTTTAAACCATAACTCTTAATTTTATTTTTAATAATGTAAATTTTTACATATTAGTTGTTCATTTATTTAAAAATCAATCAACTAAGAACAAATCTCCGGTTTATGTTAGTGAGTAAACTTGGCCTCGTTTGACAAGTGCTTGTTTTAACGTTAAAATCAAAAAGTTATTAAAAAAATTAAAAAACCTATAACCTTTACCTCATATTTTAACTAAAAAGTCAAAAAGTTAACCAAAAAGTCATTCTAAACATACTAATTTTTTTTACCTTATATTTTAACTAAAAAGTCAAAAAGTAGAGAAAAAAAGAAATTTTTGACTTTTTAATATAAGTTGTTGGCTTTTTAATTTTTTTAATAATTTTTTAATTTTTTTAACTAAAATCACCGCTTACCCCACGAGACGCTACTGATAAATGTTGCAAGAGTCTTTAACGTTACTTATTTTTTTATATCTCTAGTAGATCACATATGGTCCCACCAAGAATAATTGTTCTATATTTCAAAAATAACATGCTCGCTAAGTACTACTTTAGAGCATCTACAACGGTGAACTAAATTTTTCACTAAATTTGAGTAAAAAAAATTCAATTTTCTCAATCTGATATGGCTTGCTCCAACTGTGCATCAAAAGGGAAGGGTCGACCAGTTGGTCGACCGATAAGGGCAATTTTTTTTTTTTACTTGCTTGAACCTTTTTTGACCGGTTTGAATCTACCTGTTTGAAAAGGAACCGGTCGACCGGTGGGTCAACCGGCTGGACAACCGGTTGGTTGACCGGTTGGCCTATCCCAACGATAACGCACAGTGAAATGGTGAAATCTAGAACCCGTTCTCAGTTTGATGAATTTTTTGTTCCATTCTCATTTTGATACCAATTTGGTGAAACCATTGAAGCTTTAAAAAGTGATTTTTTTCACCAAATTTCAAATCTGATGCAAAGTTTGATGAATCGTTGGAGATGTGCTTACATGATGTTTAAAAAAATGACAGACAAATCTTAAAATTTCATTAAATAGGGACACAATCACGTTAGTGTAATAGACTTATGTGGTAATTTCTGCCTATGAATATGTGATTGGTTGAGTAGAATATCTTTTGCGAACCCAAAAATGGTTTGAGTTCAGTTTTTTATTTTATTATTTTATTTTATGAATATAACTTAGGGAAATGATTTCAAGAATAATTTTACTTTAAAAGCTCTCTTCATCTTCCATTGTTCTTTCACCAACATAATTTTTTCCACCAATCACATAAAGAGAGAAAGAGAAAGAGAGAATCAATATTCAATTTTGATTGGTCTTTGTTTTCACTCTCACTATGAAAGTTTTGTATTCCCATCAAGCTTTGTTCTTTCTGCTATGAATCTAAAATAAAAAAAATCACACCCAGTCTTTCTCTTCACATATATATCCATCAAGCTCTGTTCTTTGTACTATAAATCTAGAAAAAAAATCATATTTTTTTTTTATCCTTTGAATTCAAATCCAAACCCAAGACCCCTTTGTCTTCTTCTCCTCTCTTGCACTCATCATTCATACACATAAATAGCTATATATATATAGATATAGAGAGAGAAGATGAGAGACAAATTTGCAGGGGTACAAATCCAAATGTATTTGCAAATCTTCATCAAACCCAGAAATTCCAACAACCACTGCATTCTCACACCACTTCCTCCACCGCTGCCGTGAAAGAACCCAACAGAGATGGAAGAGATAAGGGCTTCGACGGCTCCGGCGTCAATTTGATAAAGACAAAGTTGTTTGAGAGAGAGAGAGAGAGAGGGAGAGTTTTGAGGCAGTGTCTACGTTTGAGAGGAGATCAATTTTAGGGACTTTGGTCTAATAGAGAGAGATGGAAATAGAGAGGAGAGACAAAATGGAGAGAGAGGGTGCCAACACATTCAGGCCATTCGGGGGTAACAATTTCGAGCTATAAATCATTTTTCATAAACTATTTGGAACAATTACAACCAAAAAAAAAAAACCAAGGTTTGATCTTTTTAACAAATTAAACTTTGAATTTTTTATTTTATCAATTTAAACTCCATACGTTTGATTTATTTTCAATATAAATCTTCTGCCTATTTTTGTTAAATAAAATCAATTGAAAAAAAATTAATATTTTAGTCATTAAACTCAATGAAAAATGATATTTTAGACATTTTGTGTATAAATACTTTTTTTTTTTCCTGTCGATTTTACTTAATAAAAACGGACAAATAGTTTAAATTGAAAACAAATTAAAAGATTAGAATTTAAATTGAAAAAATTAAAAATTCAGAGTTTAATTTGTTAAAAGGGTCAAACTCTTGGATTTTTTTATTTTTTTTTATGTAATTGTCCCAAATTATTTTGATTAGGCCTTTACATATACTATATCATTTACAAAAATAAATGACAATTGTGGCTATGGGAGGGGAAATTGAATGATAATTAGCATGAATTATCCAACAGTAAAATTATTCTTGAAATCATTTCCCTAAGTTATATTCATAAAATAAAATAATAAAATAAAAAACTGAACTCAAACCATTTTTGGGTTCGCAAAAGATATTCTACTCAACCAATCACATATTCATAGGCAGAAATAAAAAAATGGGATGGAACACGTTATATATCGGTTCCGGTATATAACTCGAAATCTTGCCTCCTCGAATGGCCCGAATGTGTTCCATCCCATTTTTTTACTTTTGACTCAGTTGCCTCAAACATGCGTAAAATGTAAACATAAATTTCAGGACATGAAACTTCATGTTTCGGATCATCTACCATGTATATCATCAAGAAAACAAGACTAAAACTTACCCTATACAAAACTTTCATAGTGAGAGTGAAAACAAAGACCGATCAAAATTGAATATTGATTCTCTCCATTTTGGGTTTATATGATCTCTCTTTCTCTTTCTCTCTTTATGTGATAGGTGGAAAAAATTATGTTGGTGAAAGAACAATGGAAGATGAAGAGAGCTTTTAAGGTTGGGATTAATGGTGGATTTTGAGCAAACAAAGATAGTGGTTTCTCCCTCTCTCTCTCTCTCTCCCTCTCTCATTTCTCTTCTCTTTCTTTATTTTGAAAATGCGTGAGTTTCACGCATGTTTGAGGCAACTGAGTCAAAAGTAAAAAAATGGGATGGAACATGTTATATATTGGTTCCGCTATATAACTCGAAATCTTGCCTCCCCGAATGGCCCGAAAGTGTTCCATCCCATTTTTTTACTTTTGACTCAGTTGCCTCAAACATGCGTAAAACTCACGCATTTTCAAAATAAAGAAAGAGAAGAGAAATGAGAGAGGGAGAGAGAGAGAGAGAGAGAGAGAGAACCACCATCTCTGTTTGCTTAAAATCCACCATTAATCCCAACCTTAAAAGCTCTTTTCATCTTCCATTGTTCTTTCACCAACATAATTTTTTCAACCCATCACATAAAGAGAGAAAGAGAAAGAGAGATCATATAAACCCAAAATAGAGAGAATCAATATTCAATTTTGATCGGTCTTTGTTTTCACTCTCACTATGAAAGTTTTGTATACCCATGAAGCTTTGTTCTTTCTGCTATGAATGTAAAATAAAAAAAATCACACCAAGTCTTTCTCTTCAGTTATATATCTATCAAGCTCTGTTCTTTGTGTTATGAATCTAGAAAAAAAATCATATATTTTTTTTATCCTTCGAATTCAAATCCAAACCCAAGACCCCTTTTGGCCTGTTTGGTAAGGCTTATTTCCAGCTTATTTAAGCTTTTAGCTTAATTGAAGCTATTTTGATGTGTTTGGTTCAGCTTAACAATACAGCTTATAGCTTTTTGTAAGTTAAAAATCAACTTACTCTTTGAGTGTGGGAGGAGAAGCTTAATTTATAAGTCAAAAATCAGCTTATGTTTACAGCTATAAGCTATAAGCTATTAGACTATAAGTTATAATCACTTTCCCACAGCTCTACCAAACGGGCCTTTTGTCTTCTTCTCCTCTCTTGCACTCATCATTCATACACATAAATAGCTATATATATATAGATATAGAGAGAGAAGATGAGAGGCAAATTTGCAAGGGTACAAATCCAAATGTATTTGCAAATTCTTCATCAAACCCAGAAATTCCAACAACCACTGCATCCTCGCACCACTTCCTCCACCGTTGCCGTGAAAGAACCCAACAGAGACGGAAGAGATGAGGGTTTCGACGGCTCCGGTGTCGATTTGATAAAGACAAAGCTGTTTGAGAGAGAGAGAGAGAGAGAGAGAGAGAGAGAGAGTTTTGAGGCAGTGTCTACGTTTGAAAGGAGATCGATTTTAGGGACTTTGGTCTAATAGAGAGAAATGGAAATAGAGAGGAGAGACAAAATAGAGAGAGAGGGTGCCAACACATTCGGGCCATTCGGGGGTAACAATTTCGAGCTATAAATCATTTTTCATAATTTATATAGGAGGCTAATTATAACAGTTGTTTTGAATATCAATGGTGTAGTAACTGTCCAAACAACTTTTAAGTGTAGACAACATTTTCAGTGGGTAACGTGGGTTGCATTTCTGTGCGTGATTTCATGGAAAGTATTGAAAGTGTTAGAAATCTGAAGTTCAGGAAAGCTATTGGGCAAGGGGTTTGGCTGTTGTGTGGGGTTTTTTTGTCATTTTGTTTTGCTAGTATGAACCTTCTTGTGAGTTGAACAATGAATTGTCAGGAGGGTGTGGTTGTGTTGATTCCTTGTCAACATTTTGATAGTGTTTGGTAGAGTTTTAAAATTATGATTTGAGAATGGAGTTGTATTTTGAGTTTGCGAGTTTTGGAATTATGATTTGAGTGTGAAAAATTTGTTTGGTTATGAGTTTTGAAAAGAGTTTTAAATTAAGTGATGTGACATATGATATTTGATATAAAAACTTACAACTCATAATTAAACACACAACTCAAAATTCTATTTAAAGCTCACAAAAAATTTAAAAAATATTTCAAAATTTTTTTTTGTAATAAAAAATAACAGGTGAAAAAAAAAAAAAAACCAAACACTGTTCCGGTTAGGGTGTAAATCTAGCTCGGCCCAGCCTATGTCGAGTCTCGCGGGTTCCTGCCAAAATTTGGGCCGAGCCGGGGTGGCCCACAAGCCAAAAAATTAGACCCAGACCTAGGCCTAGGCCTGGGTAGTTGGGCCCTTGGTGGGCCGGTGGGTCTAGGCCTAACATCGGGCTTGGGCCGGCACTGGGCCTTGGGTTGGGCGGGCCGGGCCTTAAATGGGCTGATGGGTTGGGCCATGGGCTGAGCTAGGCTTCAAAATGATAGCCTAGGCCCAGAGGCTTGGGCTTGGCTTTGGCCCGAGCCCAAACAGGTCAGGCCCACCCCAGGCAACGGGCGGATTTTAGATCGCCCACAGGCCGCAAGCTATTTTTACACTTTTAGTCCGGTCAACCGTCCGGACGTCCAGATTAGCCAAATTTTTCCACCTAGAAAGGAGTTTTTAAAAGTGAGTGTGAAATTATAATTTAAAAAGTCAAAACAAATACTACACTCAAATCAATGAGTGAAAATATATTTGGAAAGTTTCCTAAGTGTAAGTTTATATTTACTATTTAATGGCTTCAAATGCGTCATCATTCTAAGGCATGATTTACTATTTAATGACTTCAAAATTCAAATGCGTCAACATTTTGAAAAGGATTCAATTAAAATATTCCAAATGTAAGTTTATGTTTCTTCAAAAAAAAATCCCTGTCTAATCTCTAACTGCTTTTTCAAAAAGATTTATCTCTAATATCTAATATCTCCCATGTTTATTTGTATTGTGCAATCAATAGTTATTTTCATATGCAAAAGGTTATTGCATATTTATTTGGCGTTGGTGCATTTTTATAAAATAATTCTCTAACTTCTTTTCTCTCATGAATAATGCTATATATATTATTAGAGTATTAACTAGTGTATTAATTGATAATGTGATATAATTTAAGATGCTTTTGATATTTATAATTTGTATAATAAGTAGGGTTAATAATAATATCATAACTAGTGTTGGTATATTAGTTAATACACTAATTGATACATATAACACCACAATTCTCTCATAATTTACTGGTTTCAAGTGCATGTCCATTAAGAGCGTAATTGTGGATGATGTCGATGATAGGAAGAATTGCATGCCTATTTACTATATGACCATACGTGTCTTCTCTTTTAAGAGGATTTATGCATTTTGATTTTACAACTTCCATGATTTCATATCTCAAAAAGTTTCTTTCCCATTTGGGTAGAGGATTTGATTTTATCTTTGTAAATTTTATATTTCTATCTCTTGCTTGGGTTTTCACTTTTTCCTTCAATATCTCAATAATTTTAACATTTTAAATGATCTTATAAACAACATAGAAGTCCTATTCTATTTTTGCAGACGACAAAAAATATATATATATATATATATATATA
>NW_021027209.1:1012641-1040330 GCF_004153795.1 Camellia sinensis | reverse complement strand
CCTCCCAATCAGAAGAGATCAAAAACCTATCCAGTCTAGACATAGAAGGCGAGTAGACTTAGGCCTCGTTTCGGAACAGGCTAATTTAGTAGCTTTTTGGCTATTTGGCTAAAAAGGTAGGTAAAAAAAACTTGTATGTTTGGGATGACTTTTTGGCTAATTACGAAAAGATGTGCAAAAAGTAGAAAGAAAACAGAATCTTTGACTTTTTGGTATGAGTTGTTGGCTTTTTGGCTAATTTAGTAACTTTTTGGCTAATTGGCTAAAAAAGTAAGTCTCCAAATGGGGCCTTAGACCATTTAAATTTGTCCCATTCTAGTGGTAAGTCCTTCAATTGCTCTGCTACAATGATGTCAGAGAATTTCAACATAGCCAACATTATCAGTTAACATACTAACATCTCATCAGGAATAGTGACATTAAAATCAACCTATTGTCATCCCAGGCAATTCCAACTTGCCTTCACTGCTGACAACTCAGCTCACATAAATCTTCTATCTTCCTCATCTTGGTGTTCAAAAACACTTGAAAGGGTCCACTGAGAGCCATCCTCTGTGCTTCTAAACAAGTAAGAAATAGACATCCTCCTTGATCAAACCCATGTCCCACAACATTAGAATATCACTTGCAGTCTCCATTGCCCCAAGAAAAGCTCAGTCCTCCCATACGCCACCCCAGAAACTCCTTACCACTTCCCTATCTATATATCTTATCTTCGTCTCTTGAAAACAAATAGCAAAGCGGAACCACGGAAGCGTTCCATCTATGAACAACCAATCTTTTATCTAGGTGACCCCTCACATTCCAAGAAATTAATTTGAGCTGCATAAGGGTGTTTTTGGGTATATTTTGTATTTGATAAAAGTTGATGTGATTCAATTTCCGGAGAGCACATTAGACTACTTCTACATAACATCTTTGGGTTTTGCTTTTGTTTGTAGTTGTGATTTATTCTCTGTCATGGTATTGAGTTATATGATAACCCTATTCAAGTTGCCACGAACTTATGTTAATTTGTTGGTAATGTTTATGAGATCTGCATTGAAGTCTAACAGTGTCCCAAGTGTCTAACAGAACAAATTGGAAACTTCTCTCTCTCGCTCTCTCTCCCCTTTTATCTTTATATATACTTTTAGAGTACATCTGAAAGTCAGAGGTGTATGATCAAATTTTAGTTTTCACTATCTTATTTCCACTTTGTGGCTTGATTTATATAGAGTTGAAGAGGTCTTTGTTCATGTATTATGCTAGAAATGTTTCTGAGTTGCATCATGTGAGTCTAAATGTCTGTATCTGTGTGCTGACTAGCCTAAGCTACTACAATGTGAAAATCCTAAGTGATTCGTGATTAGATCAAGATTAAAATATTTTAATTCCCAATCATTCAAAACACACAATCTAAATCATCAAGCACTTACAAAAGTGATTTAGATTATTGTTTTCGAAATAAACAATAAATCAACACAAACGATTTTTACGTAGAAAAATCACAATTGAAGAACCTTCAATTGTAATAAAAAACCACGGGGAAACGCCACTAATTAATCCACTACTGAAGAATGAAAGATTACAAAGATAACAAACAAATTACCCAACTCATCCAATTTGTCTTCAAACCTTCTGTAACTCTTTCACTAAGCCTTCGTCTTGGAACTGATTAATCTGAAGTTGAATCCACAACTTTACTTGTCGAATCAACGACTACGTACAGAATCAAAACTCCTTTGAAACTCCACGTTTGAATCTTCGGAATCCACCGAAGAAGACTACTCTTGTATGTAATCAATCAACCTTCTTGATATGTGCTTGTCAATTCATGAGTTTAATACTCACTCAAATTATCAAGGAAAACTCACAAAAAATTCTCCAGAAGAAAACCTTAGAAAACCTCAAAGTAGATCTAAAAAACCTAATCCCAGTTTTGGAGTAAAACAAATACTTATAGAAATCCTGGACTGTGAAGCTCGCTCGAACGAGGAACTTATCTCGCGTGATTTCCATAAGTGGCTTCGCTCGAACCAAGCAACCTGCGCTCGAGCGTATAATCAACTCTTTCAGGTTTTTATGCAGATGCACTTCTTCGCTCGAGCCACGCAAGCTTCGCTCGAGCGCACATTCATCTCTTTCAAGTTTTTATACAGATGCACTCTTCGCTCGAGCGAGGACTCCTACGCTCGAGTGAGGAACAGAAAACATAATGAAAAATTACAACTCAATCAACTCAAGTTTGTTCGCGGGATTGACAAGACTAAGGGACCTAACAATCTCCCCCTTTGTCAATTCCCGGACAAAACTTTCTAACACAAGTTCCTAAACAAACGTGCTATCTAAACAAACCAACTTAAAAAAAAAAAAAAAACGAACCACCTATAAAACCAATCTTGATAGAAAAACAATCTGCACAAAATAAACATGGAGAAAATTTGTTATGCAACATAATAAACCATCAAGACTTAAAAAAACAGAAATATCAACATCTATAAAACCCAAACAATCATATAGCCTATACACAAACTAATCTAGTGCTATCTGCAAAGAAAACATCATAAGGATGCAAAAACATATATCCCAAAAACATATAAACATCATGAATATCCCATTTACATCACCCCAAAATGCATACTTCCCTTTTTTGTCCGGGAGTGACAAAAGAAATAAGTATAAACCAGAAAAACTGTCCAAGAAAAGAACAACAAAAAACTGTCCAAAAAGTAGGAGCCAAAGATTGTCAAGAACTAAGAATCAGATGGAGGTGGCTACTACATCTGGAGTAATGAGAGAATCTGCACAAGCATAGTGCTCTGCTAATCAAGGCGACTATCAAGGGTATCCATCCGAGCATCCAACTGGTCAAGCCGATGCGTGATAGACTGCTCAAACTGCTGCAGCTGGCCACGAAATGATCTAGGACACATCTCAGGCAGATCAGGTGCACCAGCAGTAGCTGCATCAAACTCCTCCTCCTCAGCATAGGGATCACCACCTGTGTCAGACATCCCAACTCCCGACACACGCCCCCGAACATGAGCTTGACTCTGGGAGACTGTCAACTTAGTAACAGGTTTAATAGAAGAAGCAAACTCATCATCATCATAAACAGGAACATTAAGAGAAGTGAGAAATCGAGTGAGCAAGCATCCATACGGAAGACCTAAAGACTTACGTCCCTCAAAAATAGAAATCATCTTTGTGACTATCATCTCGGGTAAGTCAATGGGAAGCCTGTGATCGATGCAATACAACACATAACCCTGATCTTGGGTAATGTGAGAAGAATGGGTAGTGACATGAAGATTAGCACACACAATAATATTCAGAAGACAGAACCTAGGAAGCAACTCATTTTGCTGAATGAGTGCCCCGGCAAACCAAGTCCGGGAACATCCACAAAACGCAGAAGCAACTTGATCAAAGTTAATACCAGTACGAGTAAGGAGAGGAAAACGAAAATCTGGGACTTCGGGAAGACTAAGAAACATCCAAAAAACATCCCCAGTGATGACGAGAGACTTCTTCCAAACCCAAGTGGTAAAAGATGCCAGAATTTCTTTGTGAATGGAGTGCATGTTACAATAGAACTCACGAATAAGACTTAGATTTTGAGGCCCGGAGAAATGCAATACCTGATCACCCCCTAAGGTATCAAATAGTGGACGAATTGGTAGCAACTCAAAAGCACTGGGAAGAACATTCCTTTCAAGGTGGACTTTGCGAGAGGTATAAAATTCCCTAAACAATTTTGACTTCTCTTTGGACTCAAATTTATCAGTGTTGAAACTTGGGTGAGACACAGTGGCTTTACGACGCTTTGAGGACTCAACCATGACTAAACAACCCACAAGAGTAAGACAATCACAGAGAGAAACAGCAACCCACAACACAAGATACCCAATGGAAAAAAAAATGAGAAAGCCCCAAATCCAAACAAAGTAACCATGAAAACACCATTAGTCCAATATTGTTAGAAAAATAAGCATAAAACTTTAGCAGAATATAAATAATATGACCAACAAACTAATTAGAAAATAACAAACACAGATATTAAACACTAAATAAAATCCCAAATTAAACCCTAGCAAAACGCAGAGTACAATGTTCAAAACCATTAACCCTAGATGCAAGAGAGAGACTCTAAAACATGATGAAACAATTAAAATCAACAATGAAGAAACCTAGATTAAACCAGAACAGACTCACAGACATATTACAAAACGAGAAGTAACAATAAAGAAAAAAAACTTACCAAAAGTGACAATGCTAGATAGACGAAGAGTAAGACCCCCAAACACGAGCAAAATCCAAGGGAGGAACATGAATGGGAGTGTAATCGCCCAAAGGGAGTGAAAGAGACAACGCTCGAAGCAAAAAGGGCAAAAAATGAAGCGAAGAGACGCAGTAGCAGAGTTTAAACCTCGACAGGTCGCTCGAGCGATGCCTCTCTCGCTCGAGCGAGTACATTTATACGCAAGGGGTCGCTCGAGCTAAAACTTGTCACTCGAGCCAAAAACGCATGCTCTCAGGTCTAACTCAGCAGAAGAAACACGCTCGAGCGAGCAATCCTTCGCTCAAGCGAAGAAGAAAAAGAAACAAAACACAATTTTTTTTATTTTTTATTTTTATAAACAAAAAACCAATACTAACACTATGTCGTGAAACCTGAAACACAAAGGAGTAAGCACAAGAGCATGAGGATGATACTAAGATGAAATAATCTACAAACCATGAAGCCCGCTAACTTTGCAATTTTGACAAGATGAAGCAAAGAATCATGAGCAACTCAGATAAACTCAAAACAATGAACATAAGTTACATGAGAATGTACAACTCAAAATCCAACATGAGAGCTCACTAAAATAATGTGTGTGTGTGTGTGTGCAATCCATGAGAGCCACAGAACTTAGAGTTAATACTCGTAGTGATCGGATGGCTGGACCTCCGGCAAGAGTAACTGAACATCACAGAGAAAAGTCAAACCACTAGGGATCACAGGGTATTTGTTGAGTAAACGTGAAGGCTCCCCCTCAATCAATGATTCTTTTTTTTTTTTTTCAAACTTTTCTTTCTTGTAGGCACTCACTGGTGGCATGCACGCTCAAGAGTATGGAGACCAAACTAGAGAAGGATGAAATCAAAAAAAGATGGCTTGGCTGGTGCCTCTGAGGCAGCCTTTTCCTAATGCTCGGACTTCAATGAATTGAGGGAGAAACCGTGAAAGTGAATAAATGATGGTAGATGGTTAAGACACTTAACATCACCCATGATATACTAGTATAGGTCAATTGCTCTGAAAAAGTACAAGAAACGCTGTTAGTGGTCCATAAAGAACTTTGATCACTTGTGCGGAAACCCCTGTGACAGTTTATCTCTAGGATGTGTACAGAATGAGATCATGAAGTAAATGAGTATCGGCATTCAAAATGAGCAATGCACAAAGAAGAATGAGATCTTGTAAGCAGCATGAGCAGTGTTCATATAAATTTTTGATGCAAAGATAACAGGAATCAATGACTATGAGATTATAACATCCAAGCACACAAAAAGCAATCACTCACTCCCCTTCAAGTAATAGGTAACACCCTAGTGACTGAGCACAACACCCAAGGCCTTTCTAAGGAACTCAAACCAAAGAAGATCAAGGGGTTTTGTAAAAATATCAACTTTTTGATGCTCAGTGGGTACATGTTCAAGAACAACAAGGCCTTCTTCCACTAACTCTCGAATAAAATGATGACGAATGTCAATGTGTTTGGTGCAAGAGTGTTGGACACGATTTTTTGAAATGTTTATGGCACTTGTGTTATCACAGAAAAGAGTGAGAGTGTTCTGATCTATCCCATAATCATAAAGCATTTGCTTCATCCACAGCATTTGTGCACAACAACTCCCTGCAGCTATGTACTCAACCTCAGCAGTCGAAAGAGAGATGGCATTTTGCTTTTTACTATGCCAGGAAACCAAATTATTCCCAAGGTAAAAACACCCCCCGGATGTACTCTTTCTATCATCAGCACATCTTGCCTAGTCGGCATCAGAAAAACCAGTAATTTCAGCTGTAGTGTCAGTAGAAAACCAAACCCCATACCCCAATGTCCCATTAACATATTTGATGATGCGTTTGACCGCAAGATGATGAGACTCTTTAGGACTGGCTTGGTAACGGGCACAAACACCTACACTGAAGGCAATATCAGGACGACTGGCTGTGAGGTAAAGAAGACTCCCTATCATACTCCTATAAAGGGTAGGATCTACATCAATACCAGAGGAATCTTTGGAAAGGTGAAGACTGGTGCTCATGAGAGTACATATATGTTTGGCAGACTCAAGACCAAACTTTGACACAAGATTTTTGGCATACTTAGTCTGAGAAACAAACATTCCAAAAGGAGACTGTTTAATTTGAAGACCCAAGAAATAGGACAACTCTCCCATCATGCTCATTTTAAACTCATGTGTCATACAATCTGAAAAATATTTCACAAGATGATCAACAGTGGATCCAAACACAATATCATCAACATAAATCTGTGCAACAAGAATATGAGACTTAGTATGCTTCACAAATAAAGTTTTATCCACACTACCCCTTTGAAAGTCATTATCAAGAAGAAAGGTAGTAAGTCTATCATACCAAGCCCGAGGGGTTTGTTTCAACCCATACAAGGCCTTGTCTAACTTATAGACATGGTTTGGATATTTAGGGTCCTCAAACCCTTTTGGTTGCTCAACATAAGCCTCTTCTTTCAAGTACCCATTCAGAAAGGCACTTTTCACATCCATTTGATATAATTTGAAACCAAGAAAACATGCAACACCAAGTAAAATAAGAATAGATTCGAGACGTGCAACTGGGGCAAATGTCTCATCATAGTCAACACCTTCTACTTGACTGTATCCTTGAGCAACCAACCTGGTTTTATTTCTAACCACAGTACCATTCTCATCAGATTTATTTTAAAGATCCACTTGGTACCTATCGCATTCATGTCTCTAGGTCTAGGAACTAAAGTCCAAACATTGTTACGTTCAAATTGACCTAATTCTTCATGCATAGCATTGACCCAACTATCATCTAGTAAGGCCTCTTTAAAATTCTTAGGTTCAATTAATGAAACATAACACATATGTGATACCTCATCCCGAATCTGTCTTCGGGTTTTCATTCGATCCGATACACTTCCAATCACCTGTTGAGCTGGATGATTCAGTTTCACCCTTGCTGATGGTTTGAACTTAGGACTTGCAGTGACAGAAGCATCAGGAGTGATGTCTCTTTGTGCACTCTTTGGACTTTGACTTACCTGTGAGGATGGTGCTGTCTCAACTTCTTGTGCTTGGACCTCAGCTTCTCTTTGACTTTGTGGTTCAGTATCCAGGATTAGAGACTCACCATTGTCATCCTCATTTGTTGCTGGAGTAGGGAGACCTGTGTCATCTATAACCACAGTGATTGATTCCATTAAAGAAGAAGTTCACAGGTTATAGACTCGAAAAGCCCTACTAGTGGTTGAATACCCTAGAAAAATACCTTCATCACTTCGGGAGTCAAATTTGCCCAAAGGCTCTCTATCTTTGAAAATGTAATACTTACTCCCAAAAGTTTTGAAGTATTTTACATTAGGTTTCAAACCCTTCCACAATTCATATGGAATTTGTAAAGTGTCAGGCCTTAAATACACGCGATTTATGACATAAACAGCAGCATTTAGGGCTTCAGCCCAAAACTTTGAAGGAAGTTTCTTACTAAGGAGCATGACCCTAGCCATTTCTTGAACAACTCTGTTCTTCCTCTCAACCACTCCATTTTGTTATGGAGTAATAGGTGCAGAAAATTCATGCTTAATTCCATGCATATCACAAAAATCTGAAAACGAACTGTTTTCAAATTCATGACCATGATCAATTTGGATTCTTATGATACGCCCAATGGAAACACCCTGTTCATTTTGGATTTTAAGGACTAAGGCCTGGAAAGCATCAAACGTATCAAATTTTTCCCTTAAAAAATTTACCCACGAAAATCGAGTAAAATCATCAACAGTTAAAAAAATATATCTTTTATCTCCAATGCTTTCAATGCGAGTAGGACCCATTAAATCCATGTGAACCAATTCAAGAGGACGTTTGGTTGTAAAGATGTTCACCTTTTTATGAGGGCCACGGGTTTGCTTTCCAAGTTGACATGGTCCACACATATGGTTCAGATTCTTACCCAGTGTAGGTACTCCTCTCACAAACTCTTTGTAGGCTATCTTAGTTAGGTCTTTGAAATTTATGTGACCTAATCTTTGATGCCATAAATCAATGTTACTTATGATGGCAAAGTGACAAGTGAGATCATTATTAGTAACAATCCCATAGCAGTTATCAGATGTGCGAACCCCATGGAAGACAGTATTTCCCTTTTTATCCAAAATTTCACATTTATTTTTTGAAAACAATACTTCATGGTGGGAATCACACATTTGACTAATGCTCAAAAGATTTACTTTAAGACCATCAACAAGTAAAGCATTTTCCAGCTTGGGAAGACCAACAACACTTCTAGAGCCCTTACCAATGACTCTAGAAGTGCCGCCATCTCCAAAGGTAACAATTCCCCCTTTATATTTTTCAAGGGAGGTGAAGTAGGATTTGTTACCGGACATGTGACGAAAGCACCCACTATCAAGGTACCACATATGTGAGTTGCGTGCTTTTAGAGCAGTGTGAACAACTAAACAAGTCAAATCATCTTTTCTAACCCAAATCTTTGTGGTCTTAACAAAATCAGGTCTTGCGGTCTTGGTAAATGTCTTGGCGTTGTGAACACCTTCATGAATCTTGGTATTCTGCCTAGACATGTAAGGTTGTCTCCTAACCCAAAAGGTATTCAAATTTCTGCCCTTTTGAGACACCTTACCAGACAATTTAAAACAATAAGGACGAATGTGGCCATACCTACCACAGTGATGACAAATAAAAACAGGTTTTACCTCCCTTTTGTTGATCTTACCCCCTTTAGGTAGATGAAGAGAGGGATCACCCTGGTCTACCTTCAACTTTCCCTTTGCTTGAGTCTTCAAGTCATGTGATGTAGAGGCATGTCCCTTGTGAGCTGTCGCACCATAGCCTAGCCCACTTTTGTCACAACTCATTTGTTGAGACCCGATGATGTCTTCTAATGATTTGGAACCTTTGTTCCACATGGCAATTGTGGCTCTAGCAATACGGAGTTCTTCATCTTTCTGATAGACTATCTCTTCTAATGTAGCTTCTGACATCTCAAGGCTTTCAAACTTCTCTTCATATGTGGAATACACTTTCAGAAGTTCATTCCTTTCAGTTTCACAGGATAGAAGTTTTCCACATAGGTCTTGCCTGTCACTTGAGATCTTGATGACATTCTGCTTTGCTGTTACAAGTTCTCCTTTTAGCTCGACATTCTTGTTTTTACATGCTTTGAGCTTGAGAGAGAGTTTGTCATTGATTTTTGACAAATTCAGAGATTCCTTGTAAAGCTTTTCGTAAGCTTGTTGCAGTTCATCACCATTAATCTCATCATTGTCTTTTGATGTTTCATCATCCTCTTTTTGCTCCTCATTCTCCTTGACCTCATCCAATCTAGCAACTAAGGTAGGAAAGTTGTTAGATGGTGGTGAAGGTGAATCTCTTCTTTTATGAAATTGGCTCAGAATATCCCATGCATCTTTAGCCTTTGTGCAGTGAGCAACTCGTTGCTGTTCTTCATCAGAAATTGCTCCACGAATAGTAATCAGGACTCTCTGATTGCTCGGATTGTCAGCACTTTCTGTATCTTCTTCAATGGCTTGCCAGCCTTCTGGGTCAAAAGCTCTCAGAAACGCCCTCATTCTGATCTTCTAATACAAGTAATTACTCCCATCAAAGGTGGAAGCATGATGCAGATTTTGACCACGAGCAAATTCCACTAGCTTCGGAAGAGGTTGTGTAAAAGTGGACCAAAATGACATGAAAGTACTATCCACGTCTTCACCAGGTTCAGGTTCTTCGGGTTCTTGCTCCGATCCGCTTTCATCATCCCAAGTCACTGTGTAGACTTTGTTTCGATTCTTTTTCGAAGGACATTGAAGGGCAATATGGCCAAACCCTTGACATTCATAGCACTTGATCCCTTGCCCCTTTACAATCTTCTTTTCAGTTTTTGGAGCAAGTTTTGGTGGAAAAGTTTTGGGTTTTTCATTACTCTTGTCTTTTGAAATAGGGTCTCTGAAATTAGGCTTCTTTTTTTTCAATTTTTTTTTTTAAACTGATTAGTAAACATAGTCGTCATCTCAGACTCTAAATCAAACTCAGTCTCCGGAGTTTTTGCAATCTCATGAGCACTAGTGAAAGCCACACTATCTTTTTGTTTTTTCTTATAAATCTGGTGGGCTTCATAAGTCTGCAAGTTTCCAACCAACTGATCGAGCTTGAGGGTATCAACATTCTGAGCCTCCTCAATGGCTGTCACTTTTGATTGGAACCTCTCGGGTAAAGACCTCAAAATTTTTCCAACAACTTTAGCTTCAAGGATTTTTTCACCGAGTGTGAAACAGGAATTCACGATGTCACTAAGTTTTGCATAGAAATCATCAAACGTCTTATCGTCACGCATAAAAAGGGTTTCAAAGGCAGAGGTGAGACGTTGAAGTTTTGACCTTTTGACAGAAGTAGTACCTTCGTGAATTGTTTCAAGAATGTCCCAAGCCTCTTTTGCTACCTCACACGTGCAGATACAACGAAAATCTTCAGGTGTGACGAAGCAAAAAAGGGAATTGAGAGCCTTGCTGTTCTAACTCGAGTTTTGGTAATCGGTTGTGTCCCATTTATCAAGGGGTTTGGGAATCTCAATACCATCAACGGTAACAGTAGGTTCACTCCACCCATAGAGCACACAATGCCAAACTTTCTCATCGATGGATTTTAAAAACGCTCTCATACGAGCTTTTCAATAAGAATAGTTTGTACCATCAAGTAACAGAGGTCTATAGGTCGAGTTACCTTCACGAATTGAATCCATATCACCAATCACACAAAATCACACTCTTATAGTTTTGATAAAAAAATAAAGAGCGGCCCGCTCTGATACCAATTGAAAATCCTAAATGATTCGTGATTAGATCAAGATTAAAATATTTTAATTCCCAATCATTCAAAACACACAATCTAAATCATCAAGCACTTACGAAAGTGATTTAGATTGTTGTTTCCGAAATAAACAATAAATCGACACAAACGATTTTTACGTGGAAAAATCACAATTGAAGAACCTTCAATTGTAATAAAAAACCACGTGCGAAACGCCACTAATCAATCCACTACAGAAGAAAGAAAGATTACAAAGATAACAAACAAATTACCCAATTCATCCAATTTGTCTTCAAACCTTCTATAACTCTTTCACCAAGCCTTCGTCTCGGAACTGATTAATCTGAAGTTGAATCCACAACTTTACTTGTCGAATCAACGACTACGTACAGAATCAAAACTCTTTTGAAACTTCACGTTTGAATCTTCGGAATCCACCGAAGAAGACTACTCTTGTATGTAATCAAACAACCTCCTTGATATGTGCTTGTCAATTCATGAGTTTAATACTCACTCAAATTATCAAGGAAAACTCACAAAAAATTCTCCAGAAGAAAACCTTAGAAAACCTCAAAATAGATCTAAAAAACCTAATCCTAGTTTTGGAGTAAAACAAATACTTATAGAAATCCTGGACTGTGAAGCTCGCCCGAGCGAAGCTTCTCTTGCTCGAGCGAGGAACTTATCTCGCGTGATTTCCATAAGTGGCTTCGCTCGACCCACACAACCTGCGCTCAAGCGTACAATCAACTCTTTCGGGTTTTTATGCAGACGCACTTCTTCGCTCGAGCCACGCAAGCTTCGTTCGAGCGCACATTCATCTCTTTCAGGTTTTTATACAGACGCACTCTTCGCTCGAGCGAGGACTTCTACGCTAGAGCGAGGAACATAAAACAGAATGAAAAATTACAACTCAATCAACTCAAGTTTGTTCGCGGGATTGACAAGACTAAGGGACCTAACACAATGAATTTCCAGGCACTACTCATTTTTATGTAACTATTGGGTTCAATGTTCTCATTCAATATTTGAAGCCTGTCTATGTGAAGATGGGTAAATATTTTTGAAGAAGCCAACTGGGTTCCATGTGCGATAATTAATAATTTCGTGATAGTAATTGTACATAACTGTTTAGAAAGAATCTGATTTTTATTAAGTACATAGATTTTAGATAGAGATGTTATTACATATACTTCTATGGGTAAATGGCATACAAGCGTCCATATAATACTACTAAATAGAAAACGTAAGATTCTACGATTGATGAAAACTATATTTTTTCATGTATGACATGTTTTCATGTTCATGATAAAACTTGTGAGCAATATGGACTAGATCTATAACTATAATTAGAAAGATTTTTTTTATTTTTATTTTCTAGAATGGGTATATGGTGTAGTTCTAAGAGAAGGTCTTGTGCAAGAAGGTACATAATTGTAAAGAAGGAAAAGAAAAAAGTTTACTAGTGGAATATTGAGGATATATTTTTAGAAATTGATAAACCTTTTCTCCCATGATTATCAAATTTTAGATGGTTATTTGTGTTGATTGTTGGCAATTCCCCTATTTACAAGTTAGAGAGAAAGCTGGGAAAAGGGGGTTTTGGGCAAGTTTATGTCGGAAGAAGGGTGACAGGTGGCTCAGGGTGCACTGGCTCGGATGCTGTTGAGGTATGTTTTTTCTTCTCATGGGTCCGTTGGATATCTGGACAATTTCTTTGGAATTTATTCTGTCGGTAATGATGGTCTCACTTTTTCTTTGTTCTTTTCTTTCTTATGGGTGGGGGGTTGGCAATAGGTTGCTTTGAAACTTGAGCATTGAAAGAGTAAAGGATGCAGTTATGGTCCTCCTTCTGAGTGGCAAGTTTACAGGTATGCAAGATTCATCTGTGAAAAATCTAGAAATCCCCTAGATGTTGATTTGTGATTATGTATCAATTTTAAGTAGTGTATAACAATCCCAATCAAACAATCAAAACAAATCGACACAACGATTTTACGTGGGAAAATCACAATTGGACACCTCCAATTGTGATAAAAAAAACCACAGGCAAAAGCCACAAAACAATCTACTAAGAAGATATAAAGGAATTACACAGGTATACTCTCAATTACCTAGCGAATCCACACCCGACTTGAACCAACCTCTATGTGTCTCTTCCAACCCCGTCTTTACCTCGGAATTGTCTTGACGATGAGCCACTCTGGAATCCACCAAAGCTTCAGACTCGAATTCTTCAGAATCCACCGAAGAACAACTCTCTCTTTTATGTAGAATAAATAAACAAACCTTTGATGTATGCTTCTTAAACTATGAATTGAATACTCAATCAAAACATCAAAGAAAACTAGCAAAATATCCCCAGATATAAACCTTAGAACCCAAAAAGAAGATCTGGAGGAGTTGGTAAAGTTTTGGGAGAAAACCAACTACTTATAGAAATCCAAAGTAATCCTAGTTTTGGAAGAAAACCAATTCCTTATAGAAATTCGGATTTTGAAGCTCACTCGAGCGAAGCTTCTGTTGCTCGAGCGAGAACCTTAACTTGCGTGATTTCCACTAGTGTCTTCGCTCGAGCCACAAACCCTTTGCTCGAGCGAACAATGAGCTCTTTCAGGTTTTTGTGTAGACACACTCCTTCGCTCGAGCGAGCAAGGGCGGACAGCCAACTTTGGATGCAATTTTGCATTTTGCATTTTGCTTCAGGCGCGAGCTAACCGGGCAGCTCGACCCCTGTCATAATCAGCGAAGTGGCAATCTTGAAAGCATTAACATCACAAACTTCTCTACAAGGCTCGATTCGGGTTGGATTCGCATCTAAAACTCATATCCTTACTGAAATACAAGAGTGAATAAAATTACAACGGAAAGGAGTTTTGTCAAATGGGATTGCCAAGAATAAAAACCTAACAATCTCCCCCTTTGGCAATGCCGTGACAAAACACACCTAACAAATAAAATCCTAAACACCCTAACCCATTAAAGCCAACAAACGCAAACTTCTTTATCAAAATCATGATCTGCAAAACAACTATTAGTGCCACAATCTCCAAAACAACTATTAGTCCCACAAGAGTATATGAAAAAGCAATAGACATATGACACGATTATCTTGAAGCATGAGATGGAAAACATGAATAGAGCATGCAATAAGGAAATAATAAGCAAACAGTGCATAGCAACATGCAAAACATATAGCCAATCTCCCTTACCAAACATATTAAACTGTTCATGCTAAACAACTCTTGCAATGAAAAACCAAACTCCCTTACCAACCCAAATCAAGGTGAACCAAACTCCCCCTCACTAAAAGCAACCACAAACACTGAAAACAGTGAACAAGAAGAAAACGATAAAAATAATATGGTGGAGCAAGCAAGAAATCTCAGATTTGTACCTTAGAACACACAAGATTATCCAAGAAACACAATTACTTGAAAACACAATGTGCACAACCTCTAGAAGATTCCTCATGAAAAAAAGTGATGCATTATGTGAAAAACATAGATCCCATGATAAAAGTGTGTGTGTGACTCTTAGAGTTCGACAAACACTAGATTTAAACCTAGTAGTGATCTGAAAGTTGGACCTCCGACAAGAGAATCTAAGCACAACAAAGGAAAGTCAAACCACTAGGAATCAAGGGGTATTTGGTGAGTAAAAGCGGAGGTTCCCCCTCAATCAATGAATCTTTTCTTTCTTTTTTTTCTTTCTTTTTTATTTTTTCTTTCTTTTCCTTTTTCTTTTTCTTTTTCTTTTTCTTTTTCTTTTGCACACTCATTGGCGGCTGACACGCTCAAAAGTATGGAAACCGAACCAGAGAAGCATGGATATAATAAGGATGGCCTGGTTGGTGACTCTGATGTAGCCTTTTCCTCATGGCTGGACTACAAAGAATAGAGGGGAAAGCCGTGGAGATGCAAAAAGATGGAAGGTGGTTAAGAGACTCAACATCACCCATGATATGCTAGTATAGGTCAATTCCTCTAGAAACGCAAAAGATCAATGACAGAAATCCATAGAGAAAAAAATAATCACTAAGGCGAAAGACTCCAAAATTTGCTAATCCAAGAGTGTGTACAGAATGAGACATACTAATCAAAAAACACACACTCCAAAACGAGTAATGACCACAGAAAGCACACATATATTAACATGTAATGGATATTCTCATCCATTCCAATATGCACTAAGGACCACTCAAAAATTTCAAGCTTGCAAAACCATACTAAGAAAATCGTTTTGGGATTTTTTTTTTTTCTAAACAGAGCAAGACAAAAAAAACGAACATGCACACATTTTTTCTCATTAAAAAAAAACACATATAAACCTAAAAACTAAAACAAATAAACAAATAAACACAAGTCAAGTTTTCTCACCCAAACCGCTTTAGTATAAACAAAGTTGTGAGTATTGCGGTTCTTGGGTGGTGTCTTGACGTTGTGGTTTCCTTTGCCTTCAATGGGAACCCATCTCAACTTGGTTTCCAACTTCCTATTTTTAGGTCTAGGCAAATACACTCTCCCATGGAACTTATAACAATAAGGGTGAATATGACCATGCATACCACAATGATGACAAATAAAAACAGGGTATACAGGGTGTACCTTCTTTTCTTTTACCTTACCAACTCTAAGAAGTTTGAGAAGTCCATCCTTATGTTGAATTTTTTGTTCTCCCTTTCCTTGAGTTCTTGTATCATGAGATGTAGATGCACTCTGTTTTTGCTCTTTGTTATCACCAAAGCCAATGCCACTCTTGTCAGAACAAATTTGTTGAGACCCAATGATATTGTCCAAAGTCTTTGATCCTCTGTTCCAAAGACCAATGGTTGCCATAGCACACTTGAGTTCTTCATCTTTCTTGATCATTAGTTCTTCCAAAGCAACTTGAGACATCTCGAGAGTTTCAATTATTTCTTCATATGTTGCATAGATTTGTTGTAGCTCATTCCTCTCTGTCTCACAAGTCAAGAGTTTTGCACAAAGAGCTTGTCGATCATTAGTTATCTTGATGGCATCAATTCTAGCCTCGGAAATCTCCTCCTTTAGTTTGGCATTCTCACTTTCACATGCTGTGAGTTTCATAGTTAGTTTGTCATTCAATTTGGATAACTTAAAAGATTCCTTATACAACTTTTCATAAGCTTGCTCAAGCTCTTCATCATCACTTCTCGAGGATTCATCATCAGTGGCATTCTCAACCAGACTCTTCGGATACTCTGTTTGTCCTTCAGTTTCGGAAGCCGCCATGAAAGCAAGGAATTGTTTATGTCCCTCTTCGCCTTGATCTTCATTGTCACTTTCATCTTCATCATATTCTGATTCATCATCCCAAGTGATGGCGAGGGCTTTCTTCTTTTTCAAACGAGTGGGGCATTCTGAAGCAAAGTGGCCATATCCTTGGCATTCATAGCATTGGACTCTTTCAGAGTTCCCTTGTATCTTTCCTTTCTCTTTCTTGGCTATAGAATTAATTTTGAGTTTATCTTTGCCTTTAGATTTATGAGTATGAGTAGATTCCAAAAGATTAAGATTCTTTTTCAAAAAAGATTTTTTTTAATTGTTTAACAAAAGCAGCCATAATCTTAGAATCTATCTCAGAATCCTCATCAGAATCCTCTCCAACTCTATGAGCACTACTAAAAGCAATATCTTTTTGTTTCTTTTTGAAATTCCTATGTGCCTCATAAGTTTGGAGATTTCCAACCAAGTGATCCAGTTTGAGGTTGTCAACATCTTGAGCCTCCTCAATAGCCGTAACTTTTGGTTAGAACCGATCGGGCAAGGATCTCAAAATTTTTTCCACAACTTTGGATTCTAGTATTTTTTTCACCTAAATTGAAGCAGGAATTTACAATGTCACTCAACTTCGCATAAAATTCATCAAAGGTCTCACTATCTTTCATTGAAAGGTTTTCGAAACTAGACGTGAGCCTTTGAAGTTTTGAGCGTTTAACCGAAGGAGTGCCCTCATGAATAGTTTGTAAGATATCCCAAGCCACTTTTGCGACTTCACAATTGCAAAAGAAAGAATTGATAGCTTTACTATTCCAGCTACTATTTTGGTAATCAATTGTGTCCCAATTTTCAATTGGATTGGGGAAAGTTACTCCATCAACGGTAATTGTTGGTTCGGTCCACCCATTCATGACAGATTGCCAAACTTTTTCATCAATAGATTTTAAAAACGATCTTATCCGAGCTTTCCAAAACGAATAATTGGATCCGTCATGTAGGGGTGGTCAAACCATAGAATTTCCCTCACGAATTGAATCCATTATCAGAAATCAAACAAGATCTCGTTCTCAAAGAATATTTAAAAAAAAAATAGAACGACCTGCTCTGATACCAATTGAAAAATCTAGAAATCCCCTAGATGTTGATTTGTGATTATATATCAATTTTAAGCAGTGTATAACAATCTCAATCAAACAATCAAAACAAATCGACACAACGATTTTACGTGAAAAAACCACAATTGGACACCTCCAATTGTGATAAAAAAAAACTACGGGCAAAAGCCACAAAACAATCCACTAAGAAGATATAAAGGAATTACACAGGTATACTCTCAATTACCTAGCGAATCTACGCCCAAATTGAACCAACCTCTATGTGTCTCTTCCAACCTCGTCTTCACCTCAAAATTGTCTTGACGATGAGCCACTCTGGAATCCACCAAAGTTTCTGGCTCGAATTCTTCAGAATCTACCGAAGAACAACTCTCTCTTTTGTGTATAATAAACAAACAAACCTTTGATGTATGCTTCTTAAATCATGAGTTGAATACTCAATCAAAACATCAAAGAAAACTAGCAAAATATCCCCAGATATAAACCTTAGAACCCAAAAAGAAGATCTGGAGGAGTTGGTAAAGTTTTGGGAGAAAACCAACTACTTATAGAAATCCAAAGTAATCCTAGTTTTGGAAGAAAACCAATTCCTTATAGAAATTCAGATTTTGAAGCTCGTTCGAGCGAAGCTTCTCTTGCTCGAACGAGAACCTTAACTCGCGTGATTTCCACTAGTGCCTTCGCTCGAGCCACAAACCCTTCGCTCGAGCGAACAATGAGCTCTTTCAGGTTTTTGTGTAGACGCACTCCTTCGCTCGAGCGAGCAAGGGTGGACAGCCAACTTTGAATGCAATTTTGCATTTTGCATTTTGCTTTGGGTGCGAGCTGACCGGGCAACTCGACCCCCGTCATAATCAGCGAAGTGGCAATCTTGAAAGCATTAACATCACAAAATTCTCTGCAAGGCTCAATTCGGGTTGGATTCGCATCTAAAACTCATATCCTCACTGAAATACAAGAGCAAATAAAATTATAACAGAAAGGAGTTTTGTCAAACGGGATTGCCAAGAATAAAACCTAACAATCTGCATTGTCAATCAAACTTCATTTTTAATGCCTTATTATTTGAGAATGACTGGTTTAAAAATCTTATGGTTTGATTTTCATCTCTTCATGAAGCACTCTTAATGGTTGTTATGGAATTCCTTTGGTCCATTACAAAGGTCGCCAAGGAGACTATTATATCCTCATGAGTTTTCTTACATCTTTCTTTCTGAATTCTGTGGTTGGATTTTTATATTTTTTTTACTTATTACTGCTGTTATGGAAATCATTCCTGATAACATTTGTTATATTGGGTTTTGTGAAAGCCAGGTTATGGATAAGCTCGGACCAAGTTTATGGGATGTTTGGAACTCTATTAGGGAAATGTATGAATATAATGTCCTTCCTCATAATTTTGTGTTTGTGTGTTAATTTTTGTTGTTTCTTATTGCTTTTTTTCTCTTTGTACTGGTTGTTTGAAGAGATGGTTTCTTGTATAGTGGTAGAGGCAATAACAATCCTACAGCAGCTTCACATTAAGGGGTACTTATTTCTCTTTCTTTTATGAATACTATATCTACATGTATTCCAAACATATTCACAGATTTTTTCTCAGTTTTGTGCATGGAGATGTAAAGCCAGAAAACTTTTTGCTTGGTCAACCTGGAACTCCTGATGCAAACAAGTTGTACTTGATTGATCTTGGTTTGGGTATGTCTTTTTTTTTAGAAATAAGTTTCAGATACACTCGTTTCATGAAATTGAAACATGCTTTGGTAGTTTTGTGGTTTTAAATTTGGAGTTTAAGTTCTAACTGGTGTCCTCCTCAGCTTCAAGATGGAAGGATTCATCTTCCGGTCGTCATGTTGATTATGACCAATAGCCTGATGTTTTCAGGTAACTCTCTCTCCCCCTCTCCCTCCCCCCATTTTTCTGTGGAAGCTTGTGTTTTTGAGATGGTTCCAAATAAGTGCCTCCCCATTAGTGAGTGGAGGTGGAAGTTCCTCATAGAAACAATACTTCATTTCTCCAAAATGGAAGAAATATTCCTTATTTCTATTTATCTTAATTTTTGGGTTCCTTTTTTGGGGCATAAAATTGGCCTGCATAACTTGCCTCATAAGTTTTTTGTTAAGCTTTACTCGGTCTTTTAGCAAGGAAAGTGATTTGATACCATCATAAATGACATGTCAGAGAATGACATGTACTTATTTCCCTGATCTATGTGTTGACAGGGGGACAGTACGTTATGCGAGCGTACATGTTCATTTGGGTAGGATAGGAAGCAGAAGAGATGACCTTGAGTCCCTAGCTTATACTTTTACATTCCTCCTTAGAGGGAAGCTTCCATGGCAAGGTTTCATTGTAAGTTCATTTCTGGTTTTACCGTGCACTGCCATATGCAACTTTATCTCTCAGACTTCTTGTTTTTTGCTTTGACTACAATCTATGGCAGGGTGAGAAAAAAGGATTCCTAGTTTGTAAAAAGAAGATGGGTACCCCTCCTAAAATGCTTTGTTCCTTATGTCCTCCCCATTTTCAATAATTTCTTGAGATGGTGACCAATATGAAATTTGATGAAGAACCCAATTACTCGAAGCTTATTTCACTTTTTCATGACAGCATAAATTCCAATGCGTCACTACGACCTATCAGAACAGATAGAGCCTTGAAGGTTGTTGGTTGTAGATTTATGTCAATTAAGCAATCATCTAAAGTTCGTGTATTGTTGTTTCTAAATATTTGTTGTTAAACATGTCATGTATTATAGGTAGGTTAGAAAAGGGGGAGATTGCTTGTGGATTTGGAAGATGGTGCGCAGCCTCGCAAAAAAGTTCGATTAGGTACTCCAGCTACTCAGTGGATCTCAATCTATAGTTCTAGGTCACCGATGAAATAGAGATAAAGCTGGGCAAAACATATTTTAAATTTTTTGCTATAGAAAATTATATCTTAATTTTTTTTCTTCATCTGTTATGAATTTGACGTAGCTTTTAATAGTCAAACCATGGGTCATTATGGGTAACCATGTTCCTCTCCATTGTCATGTGTGGATTCTCTTAGGCTTGTGTAGACACCCCATTTTTGACCGACCTTAAGACTCAGACGTCACCGATTGAGCGCTCGGTGATGATGCATATTGTGCTCGTTCTAAGGTTTCAGAGTCTCGGCTGCGAGCCTTGCCTCTAGACTTCGGGCCTCTTTTGTGCTTTGCCTCGGTTTGCGAACTAGGTCCTGTTTTCTCTTCCCGAAGGGAGGGAGAGGTCTCGTAGACCATCTCTCAGTGGCCGTAGGCTATGTTTCATGGTCGTAGGCCATTTTTCCCGTTTGGAGACCAGTTTTTGGTTTTCGAAGCCGTCAGCCGTGTGCCTCGGTTCAAGACCGCTTAACTACCTCCGTTTGCTCCGATTTTTGGCACATACCTTGTTTTCTCTCTTTTGAGAGACACTGTGGCCTGAGAGGTCACCTGCGTGTTCAATATGAAGTGTATGAGCTGTGTGTTCAGAATTGAAATGTGTGAGCTGCGTGTTCAACATGAAGTGTATGAGCTGTGGGTTCAGAATCAAAATTAGCTACGTGCCCCCAAACGAGCTGTGTGCTCGAAAAATGAGCCGTGTGCCCAAAAATGAGCTGTGTGCCCCCCAAACTAGCTGTGTGCCCGAGTTCTGTCGTGTGCCCGAAAAAATGAGCTGTGTGCCCGAAAGATGAGCCGTGTGCCCAAAAATGAGCTGCGTGCCCCCAAATAAGCTGTGTGCTCGAAAAATGAGTCGTGTGCCCAAAAATGAGCTGTGCGCCCCCAAACGAGCTGTGTGTCCGAGATCTGCTGTGTGCCCGAAAAATGAGCTGTGTGCTCGAAATGAGCTGTGTGCCCCTAAAATGAGTTGTGTGCCCGAAATAAGCTGTGTGCCCAAAATGAGCTGCGTGCTCGAAATGAGCTGTGTGCCCCCAAAATGAGCTGTGTGTCCGAAATGAGCTGCGTGCCTGAAATGAGCTGTGTGCCCTAAAATGAGCGGTGTGCCCGAAATGAGCTGTGTGCCTGAAAAAAACGAGTTGTGTGCCCGAAAAATGAGCCGTGTGCCCAAAAATGAGCTGTGCACCCCTAAACGAGCTGTGTGCCTGAGATCTGCTATGTGCCCGAAAAATGAGCTGTGTGCCCGAAATGAGCTGTGTGCCCCCAAAATGAGCTGTGTGTCCGAAATAAGCTGTGTGCGCAAAATGAGCTGCGTGCCCGAAAGGAGCTGTGTGCCTGAATGAGCTGTGTGCCCAAATGAGCCGTGTGCCCAGATAAACAGAGTGCTGTGTTTCGAGCTGCGTGCCAAATGAATAGAATATTGTGTTGTGAGCCGCGTGCCAAACAAACAAAGTGTTGTGTAGTGAGCTGTGTGCCGAATGAATGGAGTGCTATGTCGTAAGCCGTGTGCCATTACTTGCATTGTGTATACATTTTATCGTGCTATTTTGTGCATCGCACTGTTTTGTGCACTTTACTTGCATTGTTCATGCATCGTATTGCACTTCTTTTGTGCACCTTCCTCACACTTTTTGTACATTGTATTTCACTCGCACTGTCTTGTGCACTCGCATTGTCTAACGCATCGTGCTGTTTTGCGCATCGCACTGTTTTGTGCAGTTTATCATTCGCGTTATTTTGCGCACCTCAATCGCACTGTCTTGTGCTTTGCATATCACATCGCGCTATCGTGCGCACCTTACCTGCACTTGTTAGTGCATTGCATCGTGCTATCTTGCGCACCTTATCTATATCGCATTGTTTTGTGCATTCACCCTGCTCGTACTATTTTGTACACCTTTAACATCGCACTATTTTGTGCATCTGTTTAGCACTGTTTTATGCATTCGCTCTGCATCGCACTGTCTTGTGCACATTGTATTTATTTTATCATTCGCACTGTCTTGTGCACTTTCTGGTCTAGGAGACCTTACACCCTCTGGTCTAAGAGACTTTAAATCCTCTAAAGGTGCAATTCCATTGGTGTTTGTCGTGCCCGAACGACTTCCGGTGGTCTGGTATAGCCACCTGCCTGTGTTTGCGGTGAGTTCCTAGGAGACCAACTGAGACGGTGGAAACTAGAGTTCGAATGGCTCTTGCCTAGAACGCAAAGGTTCGGGATTTCCGAGACTAAAGTCTGGTTTAAATACCCAGAGGTATATCCTCGGCTTGAAATCTGTATGGCAGCCCCATAGATTGAGATAGCATGTGTATGCACCTCAATTTTGGATACTGAACCAACCTAGTCTGTCATCTTGTTGGAGAATAGGGAAAGCTGTGACCATAGTTAGGGAGAAAAATAGTACCTGTGGTTCAACCAAAAAGAAGCGAGAGATCTCCAGCAGCATGAGGTACGTCATTGCCAATTGCCCCTATAAGGTACCTTCACTTCTTAGTTATTACATTGCATTTTAGCTATTACATTGCATTGCATTGCATAAATCCTGAATTATCAAACCGGCTTCGTGCAGCGTATAAGTCCAATTATCAAACCAGCTTCGCGTAGCGTATAAGTCTAATTTTCAAACCGGCTTCGCGTAGCGTATAAGTCTAATTATCGAAATCTTCCTGCATAACATTTTGCATCTTGCCCCTGAACTACGTTGGTTTGATCCCTGGCAAAGGGATACGTAGGCAGCCTGTGGGCGCAACCATTTATTTATCCGTACTTTGTTTGTTTGTCCAAGTCTTCGGCCTTGTCAAAAATGGGTCATCTCTGGGCTTTGACATTCACTCTCGTCACTTATGAATTCCGAGTTCTGTCAAGGAGGGGCAACTGTAGACACCCCATTTTGACCAACCTTAAGACTCAGACGTCACCGATTGAGCGCTCAGTGATGATGCATATTGTGCTCGTTCTGAGGTTTCAGAGTCTCGGCTGCGAGCCTTGCCTCTAGACTTCGGGGCTCTTTTGTGCTTTGTCTCGGTTTGCGAACCAGGTCCTATTTTCTCTATTTTCTCTTCTCGAAGGGAGGGAGAGGTCTCGTAGACTATCTCTCAGTGGCCGTAGGCTACGTTTCGTGGTCGTAGGCCATTTTTCCCGTTTGGAGACCAGTTTCCGGTTTTCGGAGCCGTCAGCCGTGTGCCTCGGTTCGGGATCGCTTAACTACCTCCGTTTGCTCCGATTTTTGGCACACACCTTATTTCCTCTCTTTTGAGGGACACTGTGGCCTGAGAGGTCACCTTCATGATCGCGCGCCACCTCCGGTGCCTAACAGCCTGTTTTTGGGGCCCCGGGCCGCGTGTTTTGGCCCCCGAACCCTCGTTTTGCATCGGTTAGGGTTCATTTTTGGTATGGACCCTATTTTATTTGTTTAGAAGGTGGTATTATCGTGGGAGACCAGCAATTCATTTGGAGACCATTTTCTCTCTCCAGCCGGTTTTCTTGACAGAAAGTTGATTTTCCTCACTTTTGGGCCATAATTTCTGGTCTTCCATACCACCATTGTGTTGTATTCATCTAGGAGGCCACCAATATGGGTAGGCCGACCAGCTTTTCTTCCTGACCCTTTTGAACCTTGCTAGAAAGCTAGTTTTTCTCTCTCCTGGGCTACAATTTCTGGTCTCCCACCTTACAGCTGTGTTGTACTCATCTGGGAGGCCACCTTTCTGGTATGGCCGACCAGTATTTCACCTTGACCCTTTTGAACCCTGGTCGGCCGACCACTTGAACTGGTCGGCCTACCTTCTACTTTTTGGCCTTCTTGAGTGCAACACAACTGTGCCAGCTGTGAAGCATTTGGCCCATCCTCCGAGATTTTGACCCTCTTGTTTGTCTTCTTAAGGAGGTTTTGACCATTTTGCTTAGCTTCTAAGAGAAGCTTGACTCTTTTGTCAAGCTTCTTGAGGAAGCTTGACCCTTTTGGTTAGTTTCTTTTAGAAGCTTGGCCTTTTTACTTGAGGCTTCTCCAAGAAGCCTTGGCCCACTCCCTCTATAAAACAAACCCTCCTCTCCATTTGCAAGGGTTGAAGAATTTGGTTAAGGCACTTTGCATACAACTCTCCATATCTCTCCATCCCAAGCTCTAAACTCCATCATTCTTGGCCATTTGCACACCAACCCTTAGCACAACACCTCCACCATCCATCCAAACATCTTGGAATTGATTTGCAGAGGTTGAAGGCTCATCATCTTGGTCTAGAAGTTGCTGGAGGTCTTCTCTACAAGGGTAAATCTCTATTTCCCCTATTTTTTCATTATCTTGCTTCATTCTTTAGCCTTATTTGAAAGTATTTATGGGTTTCGTCTTAAACTAAAAAGTGTCTTATTTTGAGCTCCTCTTGAAGTTTGATTAAGGACACTTTTCTATTTGAGGTCATCTACCTCCTTGTACGCTCCATCCCTCTTTGTAGGCTTATTTTTCTTCCTATCTTAGCCTTGCTTGCAAGCATTTTCGAGATTTTTCATAAACTGAAAAGAGTCTTATTTTGAGCCCCTCTTGAAGTTTGATTAAGGGCATTTTTATGTTGGGGGTCATCTACCCCCTTGTATGCTTGTTTGCATCTTGTTTTGAGCCTTGCATCTAGGCCTTTGTTTCATGTTTTGTTTGGCCTTATAGCCACTGAAATCCAGTGGATTTTTAGTGGCTAGCACATTGTTTTGAGAGCCAAAATCAGAGGGGGGTGACCCCCTCTTTCCTTGTCTTGATTGTTGGCCCTTTTGGCCTTCCAAAGGGGCCCCTACTTGCATGTTGTGAAGTCACATTTCAAGCCCTATTTGGTGAGTTTTAAAGTCTGTCTTAGCTCTGTCCAGAGCCCTTTTGGCCATATTTTGTGTCCCTCATGCATGTGTGGAACAATCCTCTTCAAGGCCTTTCAAAGGGACCTTTCATTGCATGCTTCATTGACCCATTTCAAGGCCTTTTTGGTGAGTTTTAGGACCCTCATAATTGATTTCCAGAGGTGGTTTTGCCATGTTGCATGTCTATCTTGTATGTGTTGAATAACCCTCTTATTGGCCTCTCAAAGGAGCACCTCATTCTAGCATGTGTTAACTGAGTTTACATGGGTTTTTGGGGTTTATTTGACATGCCATGTTTCTGTTTTTAGCTGGTTTGGTGACCTCTCTTGTGCTTCATATACATGTAGTGAAAACCATGCTTACTAGCCTATGTTGCATGTTGTTTTGGCCCGTCATGTTAGCACTTTTTGGCCATGCCTTAAACTGATCTTAGGCATATTTTGGACTGCTTTAGCTCTGTTTTTGGGTCTCATGGTCGAATGGTGTTTGTTTTGCATGCTTGTGGTTCAATACACTTGCTTAGCTTTGAGTTTCGGGATCTATTACATGCATGTACTGAGGTATTTCCTTGTTTTGGGGCCATTATACATCATATTTCAGAGCTTGTTTGAATGCCATATTATCATGTTTTATACTCTTTAAATGCGTTTGAGAGTCGGGCTTGTATGCCTCATTTACTGACCATTGAATGAGCTCTATTTCGCTGCATTCCGAGACATCATTTTAGGCTATTTCCCCACTGTTTCAGACCTGCCTAGGGTTTGTTTGGGGTTGATTTTTCCATTAGTGCATTGTTTTGGGTACCTCTAGAGTAATGCACTTCACTAGTTTCGGTACCCAGGCCCCCTAGCTTGCATTGTGTGCCATGTTTGCATGTATCGGGACCATTTTGTATCATGTTTCAGAGCTGGAATTTGTGTGTTTGTATGCCATATTGCATCCTTTTCCATGCTTTGGTAGAATGGTATTTGATGCCTTAGGATCGATCCCTTGCATCGTGCATGTTTGCATGTGTTTCGGTTGTCTCATTTCCATCATATGGCCACTGATGTGAGTGTGGCTAAGGTCCACTCATGTTGGTGTAAGTCTATCGTACATCGTGTATGCCATTTTAGTCCATAGCATTGCATATGCTAGGTTGCATGTTAGAGCATTGTGTATGCCATGTTACATCACGTGCATCGTGTATGCCATTTTAGTCCATAGCATTGCGTATGCTAGGTTACATGTTAGTCGCATTGTGTATGCCATCTCATTCTCATTTGCATTGTGTTTGGGATAGGAGTTAGCCTGAGCATAGGAAACGAGGGACGTTTCGTACTCCAAGTGACGGAACGTGTCTCAATTCCCCGTCGCCGATACTCCGGATTAACCATGATGGAGTCTAGGCCTTGTTGTGTTTATATGTGCATTCATTTCACATCGAGTCGTGCAATTTGACTCCTCGACCATCGTGCATCGAGATGCGTGATTGGTGGCATGAGGATCGAGGTGTGCATACATATGTGAAAATACTTTGCCATGCCCCTGTCTTGCTCTCTGTTGCAGCAAATCAGAAATCAGCAATTTTCTAAAGCCTTGCACAACATTCCGAGATTAATTGCAAACAGAGGCGAATCGGGGCATCGTAATGGATTTCTGCGCAAGGCAACTCGAGCATGCATCTTTCATCATTCGGAACAGAGCTGAGGCAGTCCGTGAATTTGCATGCTAGTTTATTTGCTTTCCTAGTTAATTTGTTAATTAATTAGGGTTTTGTAATATTTAATCATTCATTCGGATTGTAATTATTTATTCGGACTGTATTATTTATTCGGACCCTCCGAGCGAGGGCAATCTTGTAATAAGTGTGCGTGAGTGTGATGTATGTCTTCCAACCCCACTTCTTTCTCCCTTTTATTTACCAGCTTATGATGGTTAGATTAGGGCATGTTTCAATTAGCATACTTATGCTCGCATGTTTGCATCCATTCATCTGTCTTGTATGCACCGGGCTTAGCGCATCATACTAACTGCATCGTATTTCAATTCCAAGTTGAATACGTGTTAGTTGTAGCATCTCATATGCCATTCTTAGAATAGCCGAGCCTGCTATAGTTGTATTTTTTTTGCATGCGTTGCATTAGGTATCTTAGCATAGTTAGGATCCATGCATGTTTTCTAATTAGCTTCTTTCTTTAGCTTGGAGTACTCGGTAAGTATTTATGCTTCAGCATCCTTGTATGTGTGTGAGTGACTGCCATGATAGCATGCTTACCATGAGGCTAATTGTTTATGTGATATATCTGCCTGAGTGCCTGTGGGTGAAGGTTGGATTATCTGAATTGGAATAATGCATTGACTGTGAGTTTTAAGCCCACTAGACAGTGGCAAATCATCTTGTTTTCTAAGCCCACCCGAGGGTGGCAAAATCTGCATTTTAAGCCTACTTACGAGTAGCAAACCGCTTTCAAAAACAAACATGAAATGTTTTGTTCCAATTCAGGCGATCCAGTCTATACTTGTATGCT
>NW_021027209.1:985095-1001418 GCF_004153795.1 Camellia sinensis | reverse complement strand
CCGTTGTTGGTTGTTTTGAGAGAGAGAGTGTGATTACAGAAAACGAGAATTGTGTGTGATAGATTACACAAAATGAAAGAAGTGTGATTGATACCATGAGTTGAGAGTTGCAATAGTACACAAAAGCGCGAATATGGCGTGATAGATACACAAAATGAGGTGTGCTGTAGATACACAAAGCGAGTGAAGTGTGATTGATACACTAATTGCAAATGAAAGTGTGATTATTACACTAAGCGAATTGAAGTGTGATGATACACTAAAGTGAGTGTGTGTGAATTGATACACAAAAGTGAATGACCTTTAAAACGAACTCTTTGAATGAACCGTGCATACAATATCGTTGCCCCATGACTAGGAAGAAACTTGTAGGTATTAATGCATTACAATGCAAGTGAGTGTTGTGAGCATAACAATGCAAGTGGAGAGTGTTAATAACCTTGAAGCCAGGAGATCTTGCGCCTCATGAGGTAGAGGTTACACTACATATTCGGAGCATTGACAAGGCCTGAAGAGGTACGTCCGGTAGTACAATCACGGAATTTTTTGAAGTTTGACAAAAACTTCAGATACTTCGATTTTCGCTCTTTTGTTTTTGCTTTGCAGTCTGGGAACCATCATAGGCTTCAGATAGGTCCTTTCACCGTCACACTTATCGGGGTGGACCCTGCAGTTTTTATGGGAAAAAAGAATCTTGTTTTGCACAAACGTAAAGGATTGGCACAGCACTTTCTTGAGCACCAAAAACGATTTATTTTTGAAATTGAGAGAGATGAGTTTTCGACCAGGTATTAAGCCTACGACTGAACACAGCGAGAAAAGACTCAACAACGAAAACAAACAGGTAAAAAAAACCTAAACACGTCGAGATTACGCTCGGAACGACTCAAAGCAAGAATCGAGACAAACAAAACAAAAGACACGACACACAGACCTGCACAGGGAGCCTTTTCAGCCGGGTATTATTCCCACCCTTTTCGTTATTTGTGATTTCTCACCATCACTCGGGCTCTCAAGCTCGGTTTTTCTCTAAAACCCTTTCTCGCTTTTCTCTTCAGCGCACATCTCTCTTATTCTTTAATCTTCGTTTTTCATCCCTCCCCTGGGTGGTTGAGGGAATAAGCTGAAAATTATGGGGGCTTTTTGCCCCTGGTATTATTGTACGACTCTGCACAACAAGTAAGTTTTCTTTCCCACAGAGGGGTTGTGCTACAACTGGGGTGCTGTAGCAAATCGCAGCTAACATCGGTTGATGATGCCTGCTGGGAGTTTGACGTTAGGTTTAGATCTGTCCAGATGAGGAGAGTGGAACATCTCGCCCCATTCCA
The DNA here is from genome assembly GCF_004153795.1 of Camellia sinensis. NCBI lineage: Eukaryota > Viridiplantae > Streptophyta > Magnoliopsida > Ericales > Theaceae > Camellia > Camellia sinensis. The sequence goes on along the minus strand of NW_021027209.1, from coordinate 1,000,090 downwards.
GTTCGTGCTTTCGCACTTTGCTTGATACCTCGTCTTGGAGGATGTGAGAGCTTTCTGCCATTTGTTGTTGACTTCAGTTTGTGCCCTTCTGGCAAGTAGCAGTGCCCTTCTGGCAAGTGCATTGACAACGCGAGGGAAAGACAGGAAGCCTGGAACTCAACTGTGCCCCTAGTTCATCATTTTTTGACCGATTTTTTGTTTTGGTTTCTACTAAAACAATTTTTTACCAATATGAGAGTTAGATAACACACTTGTTCGATTTGATTTGAAATCATGCAAGGTCGCTATTGACACTTGAAAATTTTCCTTTTTGGCTCCAAGAAATGGTCCAGTTTTTTGGAAAATGGAATAATTTTCGAGAGAGTAGTCAACCTCAGTAAAAATTCTCAAAAACTATTTTTGCAAACGGCCAATGCTTAACAAGCACGAAACCTACACTTGAGACGCACAAACCTCGGATTTAGAGGGAAATTGCCCCTTGCTGTGAGGGGAAGCTGCATTGGCACGGAAAAGTTGCCCCTGTTTGCACGCACGCAGCGCATTGAATGTCAACGGAAAGTTGCCTTGTCTGATGGCCCGTAGCGCATTATAATCAGTCCTCGAAGCGATGATTGCAACCGAACTCTCGGATACAGGAAGGCAAGGACTGATTCAGAACCATTACATGGAACATGATTCGAATTCGAAGTGTTTGTGGCTGGACTTCAACTGGAAGTTGCCTACGTATCCAAAACTGGGAATCAAGCCTTACGTAGTTCGTGAGTTAAGGTTACACTCGGGTATTTAACCTCTCCTTTTTAGGCTCTAACTTTTAGCAAGGCGCCCGATGCGGTTTTCGACCTTCGAGCTTTGTTTTTCTTTTCTTTTTCCAATTTCTTTTCATTTCTTTCATTCCATTTCCTTCTTTTTTTTTGATTTTCTTTTTTGTTCTTCTTGCAATTTTTTCTTTTTTGTATTTTTCTCTTGCTCTAACTTTTGCTGGTCGCCCTCCGGGTTTTCGGCCCAGCGAGACTCTAAAGGGTTAAAAGTGTAACAAATTCCATGCCAAATGGTTTTAGTTTTGAGCCATCCGTATCCAGGAGAGTGGCTGTGTATTGATTTTACTGAAGGATCCTCTTCGGCTCTTCGGCATATCTGACATTTTTGCCCCTAGTTTGAGGGGGCTTCTGATCTAGCTTTACAAGCTTTCCTTGTGATATGATCTTCTTGCATCTTGACTTTGGTGCCTCTGTCCGAGGGCTGCTTCGAATCTGGCCGCACAGGCCTCACATGCGGTTGGCCACTTAACATCTGAATTTAAGTCCGAGGTTTGAAAACAAATGGACAGGAATCTGAGGCTTGAGAGCGATTCTAGGCTGCACAATCTCAAGAGCGATTCCACACAAGTCTTCACAGGACTGCTAAACATTTTTCGAAAGTTTTTAAAGAAAGCGACAAACCGCTCGCGCTGAAGACAAGTGTGGGGACCAATCTGGATCAAGCCAAGGGGTCCTTCTCATTACCTCACATTAACAAGCATGATCTCAATTCATTAAGGGCTTAGCATGCCTCATCTTTCTCTCAAATGATCAAAATTTTGCAAATCCCGAGGAATTCCTTCCTCTTCGTTTTCACCGCAGTGTTCAAAAAATGTTTTTGAAAAAAACTTAGTCGATATAATTGATTTTCAAGGCATACAGAGAAAAGGCAAGGCGAAGACACTGTTCATTTCCATTCAATACTTTTCGCACAAACTGGCAACGGCTGAAGCAAACACAAGAGTGTGAAAATCACTGCTGTTCATTCAAATTCTGTTTGGCACAACTGGCTCACCTGGCAGAAACAGACTCAAAAGGACAAAACACAAAAGCAAAATAGTGATATCCGAAGTAACAACCCCCGGAATCACCACTCTTAACAAAAAACAGGACTGACTCGTTACAACAAAGACAGGACCGATGACTCAGTGATGGAAAAGACTGACTCAATACAAATTCGAAAGACTGACCCAATACCCAAGTCAGAAAACCACAAACTAGCATTCGGTAAAATGCTGAAACAGTGCGTGCCAAAACGCCACATCTGCGAGTAAACTGAGTGCCGCCCACAGTGGTTCATCCCCTGATCACATATTCTACTATTCCCCCGAGTTCACTGTATCGTGGGTGATAGACTTTACTGACTTGGTGCGGGCATGACTTTTGTTGTCAACAATCCTGTACATCCATGGGCAGACGAAAAAGCAATGCTATCGTCTCTAATGACCGGTTTGTGGTGGTACGCACAGTACTTAGTCTGGGTCAATGCTTTGCAGGGATAGGATCGGGTTAGCGGGGCGTTGTTCCAACGGTTTTCAGATGTCCTTTCCGGAAGTAAGACCTCTGACCTTTGACAAAGGCATATGAAGCGGAGTGAAGAACCCTTTGACTTGAGGTGATATTTGGGGTTTTTGTGAAGCTACTTCCGGATCACCGTGTGAATGGGGGTAGCTGTTTTTGATGCGTGTGGTGGTAACCATGCCCACTTCAGAAGATCTTTGAGCTGCATCCACCACTGGTGGTCGCATTAGAAACTTCGGGAAAATGCCCTCCTGGGCTGCTCCTTCTCCTGGTCAATGAGGCCTGCTTCATGCATCCTCAATTTGCACTCCCATCTCATGCAAGTCTGGAAGGTAGGAAGGGGATCACGATCATTTCTGCATTAGCTTGGGCTGGAGATGCGCACAATCATCCGAATTCTTGAATCTTTGTCAGTGGCCTAAGGGTCATCATTGAAGCCTTGGCCCTCCAGCGGGCTACGAATATCTGAGAAGCTCTCCTTCGGCTCCTGTCTCATCGTCTTAAGATCACGGGTCGTAATCTCGATTGAGTATTGTATGAATATTGTGCGACGAAGGCCTTCAGCCATCTCCTCCCAGCTTCGTTTCACTGAATCCTCCAATTTGGCATACAGGTGACCGAATACCGACAGGTCCTGCCAAAAAGGGAGAGCTTCGTTAATCTTGTCAAGCCCATCGGGCGCAAAACAATCTGAATAACAAGCTCAGGGTGGACATGGGATCTCCTGACCATCAAAACGGTCGATTGTGAGGCATCTGAACCTATCCGGCGAGTTACAGCTTGCGTCGGTTGTACCCGTCCTCAATGCCCGGATGGACTTTACCCCCTGAGGTTTTCTTGAACAACTTTTCAAGCTTGTGCATTTTCAATGCCACGGGGTCCACCTCGGATCGAAGGAGAATCTGATTGGTTGATAGGGTGGGTGCCTTGGATAGTTGAGGCAGAATCGGGGGCGGAGCTGGTCCGACTGGAATGTCCGTATCATCCTGGACATGGGTTGCCTCCCCGAGTATGGGAACTCTTGGTGGGGAAAGAGCCTGGTGTGGAAGTAGATACTCCAGTTTGCTGCTCCAATCTGGCAATTGTCTCTGCTGTTGGGCTATGGACCACAGCCTGTTTGCTTGGCGAATTCTGCTTGACGGACAGTGTCTTGCTGCATGGCTTTCATACTATCCTGGAGTTGGCGCACCATCTCTTCCAGACTCGACATACTGTTCTAATCTAACTGAAGAACCGGTTATATCTGTATCGGCAATAGGCTCAGAAATCTCAGCCCGACTGCTCAAAGATCACTGATCTTGGGTAGCTGTTGTACAGGTGGTCTGTGCCTGACTAGCCTTCTCTGGCCTTATTATCCTTGAACTGAGTCTCTGACCTGACAAAGTCTATCAGTAAAATCCAATTGAACTCGGGGATACTGGAGCCCTCTGAAGCTATAGTTCCACGACTACCTTGCAAAAGAGAAAACAGACAGTATCTCAGCTTGATTTCACTGGAACAGATTGAGCATACTAGGATGAATGTACCCAATACTGATCACTGTTTCCCAAATATCTGCTGTAAACTGATACCCTCAGGTAAAACTGATTCCCCAAATACTGATGCTGATGCCCACAGGCCTGATGCCCAGGACTTGCAAACTGGTATAGTGCATTCCTATAGAGATACACTCTAAAAAGCACATGGCAAGTAAGAGAGAGCCAAAACACCCCTATGTTGGGGTAGGGTTTCCCTGTCCTATATTTGTCAGGAGCTAGGTGTTTCACTACGCACACAGCGGTTTCAAACAATCTAACATCGGGTGAGCAACCTGTTCCAGTTTGGACATGGTCACTATGGATCCGAATATGCACTAGGTCGAATGGTCGAAAAGGGTGCCCGGTAAACCAGGGTTTGTGTTCCATCCTGTCAGAGCCCATAGCGGTCAGCCTTATGGACATGCCTTGACAAGACAAGCTTCCAGCAAACCGTTCAGGAATGGCAGATGGCAAACACGTGCTTCCTAGGCGCACCAATGCACATGCAATGCAAAGAGACAATAAATGAAATCAAAATAGGATATCACGAGTTCCGAGTCAAGCTCTCTAAAAACCCCAGAGAGTCGCCAGAAAATGTAGACGCGCCCGCGTGGGCCTCATGCTACAGTTCGGACTCGATTTGTGTCACGGTTCTTATCTGAACCAAAAGAGTCCAAATCTGGCAAATCGTTTTGAGAACAGATTTTTGAAAAAGTAGTGCCAAACATGGACGCTTTGCAGATACAGAGTCGCCACCTAAAATATTTTTATAGGAGAATTTAGGAACCCTGACTCGGTGCCGAAGGCCACATGTCGTTCATCACCGGAGTTGTCTCGGCTGGGAGCTGGGTACGATCGGGAAGGTCAGCTATGAGCACCCCTTTCGCCCGCGTCGAAGACCGGCCTCTACTAACCGTGATATCCGTTTTTGAAAACTTTATGTGTTCTTAAACCAATTGTTAGCCTAGAATTACTATGTTATGGAACAAACAATTTCATGTTTTGTTTTGAAAAATGGTTTGCTACTCGCAAGTAGGCTAAATGCAGATTTTGCCACCCTCAGTGGGCTTTTTAGAAAGATGATTTGCCACTATCTAGTGGGCTTAAAACTCACAGTTTTAATGCATTATTCCAATTTAGTAATTCAACCTCCATTCCACAGGCATTCAAGCAGTTAATCACATAAGCACGCTGCCTCATATTGATCATGCTATCATGGCAACATTCACACGCATGCGATATGCTAAAGCATAAAAGCTTTACCTAGTATCCGAGCCAAAACTTAACTGTTAGTAATCATATGCATGATCCTAGTTCATGTTAAAAATGGCTAATGCAACACATGCAAAGATGCAATCTAAACAGGCTCGGCTAACCCTAAAAATGGCATATGAATGCTACAAGTAACATGTATTCAATTTGGATTGAAAAGTACAATGTAGTTGTATATGTACGCGAGCCGGTGCATGTCAACAAATGCATTGAATGCACGGCATGCATAGCATAAGGTATGCTAAAATAAATGTGCCCTAATCTACAATCATAAGCAGGTAAATAAAAGGGAAGAAAGACGTTAGGTTGGAAGACATACACACACTCACGCACAACTTATTACAGATTTGCCCTCACTCGGAGGACCAAATAAATATTACAAATTAATTAACTACGCAAGCTAATTAAATATTACAAATTAATTAATTAATTAACAAATTAACTAATCTAGGGAAACAGGTAAACCGCCTCGGGAAATGCGCCGCCATGCATAGCTGCTCTGTTTTCTTTCCTCTGCTCCTCTGAAGGCTACCAAAACATAGGACTGCTTCCTTGACACTGAGGAGTGCCACCGCTGAGTAGAATTGCCACCGGCAGTGTGGTGTTAGTCACCGGCACAAGATGATCCTCGGCTGCTTGTTTACTGCCGGTCGGCAATATATACTGCCGGTCGGCAAGGAATGTCTGCGAACCTGCAATTGACAGCACAGAGTGCAAAGCAAGCATGGCAGCACAATTCAAGCATAATATGCACCATTCATGTCCTTATCATGGTAATGACTCAAAGGGGCATGTGCCTCGATTCTCGGACCACCAATCACGCATTTCCATGCATGATGGCCCAAGGAATCAAGTATGCAACTTTCATGTAAATGAAATGCAAACCAATCAAACAAACTAAAGCCCAACCTCTATCACATGATCAAGAGGCAGGGCATGCATGCCAAGCAATGCAACTAGGCATACGAGCTAAGGATGCAACATGCCGATACAAGCAAACATGCAAGGTGAGCATGCAAATAAGCAAGGGATGGTCTTAAACATGAATTAGGCCGCTCTAGTTTAGGCCAAAACAGTGGCCAATGAAGAAAATGAAGTGCCTCGAAATGCGTGCGCACGGGCACGCAAACCGAGGCAATGGCAATGCAATGCAATGGCAAATGGCATAAGAATGCAACAGTGGACTATTACTAACATGAGAGAGCCTCAGCACACTCACATAAAGAGGCCGATGGATGAAAATGAAAGTGCCTCGAAATGCGTGCACACGGGGCACGCAAACCGAGGGCAATGCATATGCAATGCAATGGCATGGAAATGATATGCAATATGCCAATGGGATTTCAGCATGAAATGTGGGAAAAACAGCCCCGAAATGAGGCGAAAACACACCGATGCATGGAATAGTCCCGAAACATGGACTTTTGGCACCCGAAATGGCTTACAGCTATACAAAGCATGCACAATATGGACATGGAGCATGAAGACAGAAGCAAGACAGCTCTGAGACAAGCATTTTTACAGTTTATGATATGGCCAAACAGCAAGCAAAGATGGGGCTAAAATGGCATACAAAAACTGGCCTAAACATAGAGATTATGAAGCAACTCACAGCTGCTGTCCCCAAAATGTAGGGCCCTTCAACAACATTGAGAGGGGCCCAAAATATGCACATTTACAGTTCATGGCAGCCCCGAAATCAGTATAAAAATATGCTAGAAATGCAATGCAAAATGAGGCTCAAAAGTGGCTATACATGAGGTATACAAAATATTCACCAAACAAGAAAACCTTAATAAAACATGTTCAGAGGTCAAAATAAAGCCACTTTTAGTTCGGACCAAGGTCCAAAAACAGCAACATCAGGGCTGCCAAGACATACAAAAATGGGACCAAAAAGAGGATATAAAGGGAAGTACAACATGGAAGTCCAAACAGTGTTGAGCCTTCTTCAATGTTGAAGAGGGGCTCAAAATAAGCCTATTTTCAGTTACATCAGCTCGAAACAGATCACACGCAAGCCAAAATTCTATGCAAGTTAGGCATTCAAGGAGGGATATTGAAGCAAGTGCAAGCTACTGTCCTCAAACAGCAAAGGTCCTCAATCAAACATGAAGAGGACCTCAAAATATGATGGTTTAAGTTTGGGTCGGAGCCAAAGATGTAAGCACAAGGAGCTAAGATATAGGCCAAAAAAATGCGCAAAAGAGGAAAATGAGACTCACCCTTGTAGAACCAAACTTTAGCAACCTTTGGACTGAGTTTGGGAGCTTTTAACCTCTGGAGGACAGCCTCAAGCTGCTGGAATGGGCGTTGGATGCCTGTGCTATGAGTTGATGAAGAAATGGCCCAAGAACAAGGGTGTTTGATCACTATAACACTCCAAATGTAGAGAGAGAGGGGATATAGGAGAGAGGGTGATATATATGTTGTAGTATGTATTAGGTCTGGTTTGCTGAACCAAAACAAAGAGGAGGGATGGCTTCCTTATATAGGCAAGACCAAGCTTCTAAGACAAGCTTCAAAGGGTCAAAGGGGTTTAAAGGGGGTCAAGGCTTATTGGAAGAAGCTTGGACAGCTGGTAGGCTTCTTGAGGAAGCCAAGAAAGGGGTCAAGGCTTCCTCAAGAAGCTTGAGCAAAGGGTGCAAGAAAAGGGGCCAAAGGGTATGCAAGGGTGCAAAATAGCCACATATATGCACGTGGAGTAGGTCTGTGCATCCCAGCTGGCACAGCTGGCATGCACCATGCTTGGAGGGTGCAAATGGTGCAAACCGGCCAGAAAAATTTGGTCGTCGGCCAAGATAAAGTGCCGGTCGGCATAATATTTTGCCGGTCGCATAATATTTTGCCGTCGGCAAAATAGATTGCCGATAGATGATGCCAAGGTCAAAAAAATGCCGCTGGGTGTCCAAATTGAAGCCCGGATTAGCTTCCAATGGCGCAAATCTTGCATTAAAATTCCTTCTGTGCAAAAAGTTATGCCCTTTTCCGTGAAGCCGCGCAGATTCGATCCAACCGGGATGATGCCCGACTTCAACTGATCATATCTCCCCCACCGGACTGACCTAGGAGATTCTTGAGTGCAAAATGAAGCCCCGAAAGTAAGATTTTCAACGGTGGTGGCTCATAGCTAAACTCCAAGTGTACAGACAGATAAGCCCGATTCAGCGAGGGCTGCTCGACTCGCTTCTACCCGGATTCAATGCCGAACTTTTCCCAAACTAGTTTTCTCCTCTCCTTTCTCTCTTCTTCAACTCAAACCCCTAAACAAAGTGTTTGAAGGATTTGCTCTCCTTGCCGAAGAACTGATTCTTTGCCCTGCGCATCTCTCAACACCGAGCAAACCATCAGTAGTGCCCAAGTCTTAGGGCGGTAAAAAATGGGGTGTCTACAATAGAATAACATTAATTGTATGTTATTGTGTGATTGTATATAGAACCAATGTGTTTGTATACGTATTTGTGTAGAGGAGGAGATGGGGATGTACTCCGCGCGTTTAGGGGAAGATGGGGATGTACCTCTAAACCGGTAGTGTTGGAGAAGATAGGGGATGAACTTCGTAGATACAGCTCATATGCTTGTCTAGAGAAGTGAAGATAGAGCTCTTATGCTTATCTTGTGAAATGTGGATATAGCTTATATGCTTATCTGTGGATATTGTTGTTATACATATCTGTTGTAGAAGTGGATATAGCTATATTGCTTATCTGAGAATTGGATATTAGTTGTTATACACATATCTGTTGAGAATGTGGGTAGTCTTATATGCCTATCTGTTGAAAAAGGGAAAATGAAAAGTAACTTGGACTCATAATCGTATGACATAAATATAAGATATATGTGATATATCAGTGTTAGCCATCTATCAATATTCTAATCTTTTGTCATTGTTCATGGTGGTTTGTGTATTCTTACTGGGCTGTGGCTCACCCTAATGGGAATATCATTTACAGTACAGGAAAGCATGCCACCTCAGGACATAGCATGGGGCTTGAGGGCGGGCATTTACTTTTGTTGTTTTACTTTTTGATGTATTACATGTAAATTCAAGCCAAGGGCTTAATGTGTATGAGTTAGTACTCTTTTGTTGTAACCAAGTGTTAACTTGGAAAGCTGTAAGCCCTTAGGGCATTTGCTTTTGTTGTTAACATGTAATACTTATGTAATGGAATTCTGATGAAATGAAAGGATGTGGAACTTTTGAATATCAATGCATGTCTTATTTAATGGGTTTAATGCTTTTTTTTGAGGGCGTTACAGGTTATCCCTACCTCAAAGTTAGAGCTCGGATGAAGAAGAGGCCAAAACCAAAGTGCTCCAAAGACCAAGATTCTCGGATCAAAATGACGCCCGCGACGATCAACACAACTTTTACAAAGGCCGAAGAGAAGGAGGACACTCTAACTAGATCAAACCCTAGAGAGAAGGGAGTTTCTAGAGAGAGAGGCTCTCAAAATAGTTTTTAGAAAAAGTAGGAGAGAGAAAGAAAAGCAAAAAGTGATTTAAAATCACCCAGCGGATAACTCATATACGTATGACCCGCTCGAGCGGAGAACACAACGCTCGAGCGCCAAGAACAAAAATCTGGACACGCTCGAGCGCAATAAGGCCCGCTCGAGCGCCAAGACACAAGAATAAAACACTTTCGCTCGAGCGCGAAAACCAGTCTGCTCGAGCGTAGATTTCCATCTCCCAGAATTTATACCCAGAAAGTACTACCCGCTCGAGCGCCACCAAACCCGCTCGAGCGCTACCGCTCGAGCGTAAACAAACCCGCTCAAGCATAAAAATCACATCTGCAGAAGTTTTGCAGGAACACGAAATACTGGAGGTGTGCAATCCCCGCTCGAGCGCAAGAAGACCCGCTCGAGCGGATCACCTAAAAACTGGACAACAAGGAATTGAAACCAAGGCCTAACCAACCTGTAACAACCCTGCTCAAAACATCCTAAAACTTAATCAAGTGGAATTAAAGGACGGCAACAAGATAGATACCACTACCAACTTCACGGAACCGAGTCTGGAACACAACAGAACAGTAAAGGGACAACCAGGATCGCTATAAGGAAATTGAATAAAAATGGAATTTGCAGAAAATTAAAAATGAAAGTTCATTCAAGAAATCACTATACCTTAACGATCTATTTGGAAATTAAATAAAAAAGGAAGTTGAATCGAAAAGGAAATTGAATAAAAATGGAAGTTGAGCAAAAATAAAAATGGAAGTTACATATAATTAAAAATGGAAGTTCAATCAAGAAACCACTATACCTTAACGATCTGTTTGGAAATTAAATAAAAAAGGAAGTTGAATAGAAAAGAAAATTGAATAAAAATTGAAGTTGAATAAAAATAAAAATAGAAGTTGCATAAAATTAACAATGGAAGTGCATTCAAGAAACCACTATACCTTAAGGATCTATTTGGAAATTAAATAAAAAATGAAGTTGAATAGAAAAGGAAATTGAATAAAAATGGAAGTTGCATAAAATTAAAAATGGAAGGTCCTTCAAGAAACCATTATATCTTAACGATCTATTTGGAAATTAAATAAAAAAGAAAGTTAAATAGAAAAGGAAATTGAATAGAAACAGAAGTTGAATAAAAATAAAAATTGAAGTTGCGTAAAATTAAAAATGCAAGTTCATTCAAGAAACCACTATACCTTAGCGATCTATTTCAAAATGAAATAAAAAAGGAAGTTGAATTGAAAAGGAAATTGAATAAAAATGGAAGTTGCATAAAATTAAAAATGGAAGTTCATTCAAGAAACCACAATATATTAACGATCTATTTGAAGGTTAAATAAAAAAGGAAGTGAAATAGAAAAGGAATTTGAATAAAAATGGAGGTTAAATAAAATAAAAATGAAAGATGCATAAAATTAAAAATGGAAGTTCATTTAAGAAACCACAATACCTTAACGATTTATTTAGAAATTAAATAAAAAAGGAAGTTGAATAGAAAAGAAAATTGAATAACAGTGGAAGTTCAATAAAAATAAAAGTGGAAGTTGCTTAAAATTAAAAATGGAAATTCATTCAAAAAACCACTATACCTTAACGATTTATTTGGAAATTAAATAAAACGGATGTTGTATAGAAAAGGAAATTGAATAAAAATGGAAGTTGAACAAAAATAAAAATAGAAGTTGCATAAAATTAAAAATGGAAGTTCATTCAAAAAACCACTATACCATAACGATCTATTTGAAAATTAAAAAAAAAAAGAAGTTGAATAGAAAAGTAAATTGAAACAAAAATGGAAGTTGAATTAAAATAAAAATTAAAGTTGCGTAAAATTAAAAATGGAAGTTCATTCAAGAAATCGCTATACCTTAACGATCTATTTGGAAATTAAATAAAAAATGAAGTTGAATCGAAAAGGAAATTGAATAAAAATGGAAGTTGAACAAAAATAAAAATGAAAGTTGCATAAAATTAACAATGAAAGTTCATTCAACAAACCACTATACCATAACGATCAATTTGGAAAATACATAAAAAAGAAAGGTGAATAGAAATAAAAATGGAAGTTCATTCAAGAAACCACTATACCTTAATGATCTATTTGGAAATTAAATAAAAAATGAAGTTGAATAGAAGTGGAAATTGAATAAAAATGGAAGTTGTATAAAATTAAAAATGAAAGTTCATTCAAGAAACCACTATATCTTAACGGTCAATTTGGAAGTTAAATAAAAAAGGAAGTTAAATAGAAAAGGAAATTGAATAAAAATGAAAGTTGAACAAAAATAAAAATGGAAGTTGCATAAAGTTAAACATGGAAGTTCATTCAAGAAACCACTATACCTTAACGATCTACTTGGAAATTAAATAAAAAAGGAAGTTGAATAGAAAATGAAATTGAATAAAAATGGAAGTTGAATAAAAATGAAAATGGAAGTTGCATAAAATTAACAATAGTAGTTCATTCAAGAAACCACTATACCTTAACGATCTACTTGAAAATTAAATAAAAAAGGAAGTTGAATAGAAAAGAAAATTGAATAAAAATTGAAGTTGAATAAAAATGAAAATGGAAGTTGCATAAATTTAACAATGGTAGTTCATTCAAGAAACCACTATACCTTAACGATCTATTTGGAAATTAAATAAAAAAGGAAGTTGAATAGAAAATGAAATTGCATAAAAATTGAAGTTGAATAAAAATAAAAATAGAAGTATTAACGATCTATTCAGAAATTAAATAAAAAAGGAAATTGAATGGGGATGGAAATTGAATAAAAATAGAAGTTGAATAAAAATAGAAATGGAAACTTCATAAAATTAAACATGGACGTTCATTCAAGAAACCACAATACCTTAACGATCTATTTGGAAATTAAATAGAAAAGAAAATTGAATAAAAATGGAGCTGGAATAAAAATAAAAATAAAAGTTGCATAAAATTAAATGTGGAAGTTCATTCAAGAAACCACTATACCTTAACAATCTATTTGGAAATTAAATAAAAAAGGAAATTGGATGGACATGGAAATTGAATAAAAATAGAAGTTGAATAAAAATAGAAATGGAAACTGCATAAAATTAAACATGGAAGTTCATTCAAGAAACCACTATACCATAACGATCTATTTGGAAATTAAATAAAAAAGGAAATTTAATAGAAAAGGAAATTGAAGAAAAATGGAAGTGGAATAAAAATAAAAATAGAAGTTGCATAAAATTAAAAATGGAAGTTCATTCAAGAAACCACTACATCTTAACGATCTGTTTGAAAATTAAATAAAAAAGGAAATTGAGTAGAAAAGGAAATTGATTAAAAATGGAAGTTGAATAAAAATAAAAATGGAAATAGAATAAAATTAAACACGGAACTTCATTCAAGAAACCACTATACCTTAACGATCTATTTGGAAATTAAAAAAAAAAAAAGGTAATTCAAACGACAAGGAATTTGAAAAAAAAATGAAAGTTGAATAAAAATAAAAATGAAAGTTCATTCAAGAAACCACTATACCTTAACGATCTATTTGGAAATTAAATAAAAAAGGAAATTGAATAGAAAAGGAAATTGAATAAAAATGGAAGTGCAAAAAAAATACAAATGGAAGTTGCATAAAATTAAAAATGGATGTTCATTCAAGAAACTATTATACCTTAACGATCTATTTGAGAATTAAACAAAAAAGTGAATTGAATGGAGATGGAACTTCAATAAAAATAGAAGTTGGTTAAAAATAGAAATGAAAACTGCATAAAATTAAACGTGGAAATTCATTCAAGAAACCACTATACCTTGACGATCTATTTCGAAATTAAATAAAAAAGGAAACTGAATAAAAATGGAAGTGGAATAAAAATAAAAATGGAAGTTGCATGAAATTAGAAATGGAAGTTTATTCAAGAAACCACAACACGTTAACGATCTATTTGGAAATTAAATAAAAAAGAAAATTGATTGGAGATGGAAATTGAATAAAAATAGAGGTGGAATAAAAATAGAAATGGAAACTGCGTAAAATTAAACTTGGAAGTTCATTCAAGAAACCACTATTCCTTAACGATCTATTTTGAAATTAAACAAAAAAGGAAATTAAATAGAAAAGGAAATTGAATAAAAATGGAAGTGGAATAGAAATAAAAATGGAAGTTGCATAAAATTAAAAATGAAAGTTCATTCGAGAAACCACTACACCTTAACGATCTGTTTGGAAATTAAATAAAAAAGGAAATTTAATGGAGATGGAAATTGAATAAAAATAGAAGTTGAATAAAAATAGAAATGGAAACTTCATAAAACTAAACATCGAAGTTCATTGAAAAAACCACTACACCTTAACGATCTATTTGGAAATTAAATTATAAAGGAAATTGAACAGAAAAGAAAATTGAATAAAAGTGGAGCTGAAATAAAAATAAAAATGGAAGTTGCATAAAATTAAAAATGAAAGTTCATTCACGAACCTACTCTACCTTAACGATCTATTTGGAAATTAAATAAAAAAGGAAATTAAATAGACATAGAAATTGAATAAAAATAGAAGTTGAATGAAAGTAGAAATGGAAACCGCATAAAATTAAACATGGCAGTTCATTCAAGAAACCACTATCCCTTAACGATCTATTTGGAAATTAAATAAAAATGGAAATTGATTAGAAAAGGAAATTGAATAAAAATGGAAGTGGAATAAAAATGAAAATGGAAGTAGCATAAAATTAAGAATGGAAGTTCATTCAATAAACCACAACACCTTAACGATCTATTTGGAAATGAAATAAAAAAAGAAACTGAAGGGAGATCGAAATTGAATAAAAATAGAAGTTGAATAAAAATAGATATTGAAACTGCATAAAATGAAACGTGGAAGTTCATTCACGAGACCACTATACCTTAACGATCTATTAGATATTAAATAAAAAAGGAAATTGAATAGAAAAGGAAATTGAATAAAAATGGAAGTGGAATAAAAACAAAAATGGAAGTTGCGTAAAATTAAAAATGGAAGTTCATTCAAGAAACCACTACACCTTAACGATCTATTTCGAAATTAAATATAAAAGGAGATTGAATGGAGATGGAAATTGAATAAAAATAGTAGTTGAATAAAAATAGAAATGGAAACTGCATAAAATGAAACATGGAAGTTCATTCAAGAGACCACTATACCTTAACAATATATTTGCAAATAAAATAAAAAAGGAAATTGAATAGAAAAGGAAATTGAATAAAAATGAAAGTGGAATAAAAATAAAAGTGGAAGTTGCGTAAAATTAAAAATGGAAGTTCATTCAAGAAACCACTGCACCTTAACGATCTGTTTCAAATTAAATAAAAATGGAAATTCAATAGAAAAAGAAATTGAATAAAAATGGAAGTTGAATAAAAATAAAAATGGAAGTTGCATAAAATTAAAAATGGAAG
>NW_021027209.1:967263-979289 GCF_004153795.1 Camellia sinensis | reverse complement strand
GTTTTTACCATGCTTAAGGTCTCTTTGGTTTTGTTTTGGTCATTCATGTTTGGTTTTGTATAGCTATGGTGTATTTGGCTTTGCTAGCCTTGCACTTTGGGCCCCCTAGCATGTCATATTTGAGCTATTTGCATGATATGGAATCACTTGATAGGTAATTTCAGGCCATAAACTTCTGCCATGCTCCCATGATTATCACTCTTTCATTGTGTTTAAGAGTTATGCCCTTTTGCCGTATTTGTGAGCTAATTCGGGAGCCAAAACACTCTTAATAAACAATCAAGAGGGTCTAAAAACAGAACTTTTTTGTATTATACACTAAGCTCAAAAACGATTTTAAGATAGGTAGAAATACAATGCAAGATTGGGGAATAAAAAGGCTAGATTCTTACCCTTGAAGACCCCTTCACAAATGGTGCTCCAATGGCCCTCCTTGGCTTGAATCCAACACCAAAACTTCAAAATCAGTCCCTTAGAACCTCAGTTTCAAGAGGAAGGTGAAACACTAGGTGCTTGTGTGCAATAGTATGGACTAAAACACACACAAGAGTAATATAGAGATAGGATGTGTATGTAACTCAAACCCTAAAACCAGAGCTTGGTCTGTGTTTTTCTCTCCCTAAAATGTCTAAACTCTCTAACCCTAGCAACAAGAGAGAGCCCCTCTCTATATAGAAGCTTTTTTCTTGTAAAGCTTACAAGACAAGCTTCATAAGAGGGAGATCCCTTCATACACGTGTATGGAGGGGAGCAAAAGCAAGACAGCTGTCTTAAAATATCTACAACAGCAGATGCACAGTAGTCGGCCGGCCAAAAATGCTATCTTGGCCAAAAGGAGTGCCGACCGGCACTAAATAGTGCCGACCGGCAACAAATAGTGCCGACCGGCAATAAAAAGTGTCGATGGAAGCAAAAACCAGCCGGTGGCCTCTAGCCACTGCCGGTGGTGGGTGGGGATGGTCTACAAGCCCTACCCTGCCTCTCAAAGGCAAGATGTCAGTGTTTGGTGCAAAACCAGGCACTAAACGGTCGAGTTCGGAGATCCTGAGGCAAGGCGCGTAGCCGAGGCCTCCGGGAACTCCAAACGAACACAAACATGGATAATCACCGAGTGTTCAAATGGTGACGTCCAAGTCTTGAGGACGGTCAAAAATGGGGTGTCTACAATGTAATTGGGGCTGTCACTCCAAAGGGGTCCAATGGGCGTGGGTACATTCTGGTAGCGATAGACTACTTCACGAAGTGGGTTAAGGCCCAATCTTATGCGGTGTTGAAGGCTTTGCATGTCGCCAAGTTCATCAGGAACAACATCATCTATCGCTACGGGGTTCCGAATGAGATTATTTCAAATAATGGTTCCCACTTCAAGCAGGAGGTGATTGACTTGTTGGAGAAGTATAATGTGGCTTTTCATAAGTCATCCACATATCAGCTGCAGACCAACGGAACAGTTGAGGCTGCTAACAAGAACGTTAAGCACATACTGTAAAAGATGGTGGAAACCTACCGGGATTGGCCAGATAAGTTGCCATTCGCTCTGTGGGGCTACTGGACTTCAATTCGAACTTCTACTGGGGCGACTCTGTATTCCTTGGTTTATGGAATGGAGGCTGCTCTGCCTATCGAAGTTGAGGTTTCATCATTACGGGTATTGACTGAGTGTCAGATAGCTGAGGCAGATTGGCAGCAAAGCAGGTTTGAAAAACTCATGTTGTTTGACGAGAGAAGGCTGAAAGCGCTGTATCACATTCAAGGTTATCAATGGAGAATTGCCAGGGCTTTTAACAAGAAGGTTAAGTACAGGAATTTGAAAGAGGGGGATCTTGTGCTCAAAGACAACCGAACTCCCATCCACAACCCTAGGGGTAAGTTCAGACCCAATTGGACTGGTCCTTATATCATCAAGTCTATCTGGTCGGGTGGATCTGTCGTTCTGATGGACCTAGATGGCCTAGATTTCTCCCAACTGATCAACATGGACAAGTTGAAGAAATATTATCCCTGAGTGGCTCGCTAGGCTGAAAACCCGAAAGGGCGACCTAGGCAAAAGTTAGAGCGTGAAAAATTTGAAATTATAAAAACTGAGCTCACAAGGTTGAAAACCCAGGGCGGCCTTGGCAAAAGTTAGAGCGCAAAAGGAGAGTGTCAATACATGAGTGAACCTGAGCAGAACTACGTAAGGCTTGATTCCCATTTTTGGGATACGTAGGCAACTTCATTCTGAAGTCCAGCCATAAACACTTCCCCGATCAACTTTGTCTGTGTGATCATGTTGGTCATCTTTGTCTATTTTGCATTCAAAAGCTCGGTTGTGATCTCCAGTGCAGTGCTATTCAGACTAGGGGTAACTTTTCAGTTGCTGGATCCGGGGTTGTACATCTCAGTGATAGATCTCGGGCATGCCTAGTTGTGATCCATATCAAAAATGGTTTTGAAAAGTTTTAATAAAAGTTGATTTTGCTTAAATTAATCTTTTTATAACTTAGACCATTTTTGGGCCAAACGGAAAATTTTCAGTACCCACAACCTTCAATTTCATTGATTTCAGTACAGAGTTCTCCTACTCTTGAATACAATTGAAGTTGTTTTTTATTACATTTATGAAGAAAACTTGAAAGTATTGATAAAGCAATAAATTCGGGGCATGGATAAGTCAGGTGTTCCTACGCCCCCTTCCAGAGCTGGTCGAAGCCTCTGATGCCAAAGTAGGCCCAACCTGCGCCTCTTCGTCAAGTCAAGCTATGCATTCATCAGAGAGAGTACAACTGAAAATGGAAGCGGGGGCCAGGAGCTCTCTCGTCCTCGATGCTGTGGCATACCGAGCTAGCTGTGCACCTCGGACTGGAAATACCACAGGATACTCTATCCCCTCCCCCGGGCAAGTCTGATCATGTCCGAACTGGCGCCGAAATCGGAACGGGAAGTAAAGGACACAATCTGTCAAGCCAATCAACTGAATCCTGGGCTGGCGAGTAATGCTGTAGCTCATCGCCGACAAATTAAGCCAAGGGCAGCACCAAGCAATGTCAAGGGTGAATAGACTACACATCCACTCATACCACCATCCCTCATCAGGAGCATCGACGAGACGTTGCTGGAAGAAATAGCCGCGAGCTGAATATGCTGGGCATGAGTCTACGACTTTCAATTTATCTATCAACCATATCTGGGAAGGGAAAAATGAGAGATTAAAGAATAAAGAGGTGTACATTGAGAGGAAAAGTGAGAAAAGGGTTTCGAGAGAAAAAACCAAGCCTGAGGGCCGAGTGATGTGAGGAATATAAGTGAGATGGGGTGGGAAACATTACCTGCAGCAGTAGTGGACTCCCCGCGAATCTAGTCGTCTCTTGGCGATAGAAAGCGTCCAAACCCTTCAATGTCTCAGCTAGTGTCATGGCGATACAGCTCTTGCCCTCTTTCAAGCCCCCAGTAACCTCAATCAAACGAGCGCTACCCTCCGGAGCCTGGGGCAAGCAAGAAATGTGACAACATACACAAGCAAAGCGCATGTCGCCGGAAACCTTGCCAGCCATGGTCGTCGCGGTCACCGGCATCAGAAAATCGACGAACCAAGCTCGGAATGTCCAGCACCCCATCACAAATCAATGACCGAGCGTCATGCAAAGTAAGCTCGCACATCTGTCCTAAGGCTTGGACGTGGCCGAAGCGGAACTGGGGCAAGATTTCTTCACTGCGCTCAGATTCCATCAAAACTTGGAAATCTTTGAAAGTGGGATATATCTCTTGTCCGCCAAAGCTAAAGACATGTGTTACCGGATTCCAAAACCTTGCTGCGGCATGAAGGAACGGAAAACGCAGCGAGGTGCGGCTCAATGTGAATAGTGCATTTATGCCGAAGGCCCAAAAATTCACCGTTTCTGAGCAATCCAATTTGTGAGATTTTGGACATGAAACGCCTCCATTTTGGTGCAAAACTGAGTTGGAATGAGGGAACCACGAAGCTGGAACCTTAATAAAGGATAAGGCACTGTTTGGAGCACAAGTGTCACAAAACTGGAGGTCCCCAGGCCAAGTGGTCGGCCGACCACTTTTGCTAGTCGGCCAGCTAGTTTTTCTATCAGCCAGCTACTTAACTGGTCTGCAGAACAAGAAACTGGTCGGCAGGCTCCTATGGTGGTTGGCCATGAGCAAAAAGGGCTCTGCAGCCTTTTCCTTGTCTCTAGAAGAGAGTCTCTAGCTTTCCTGTGTGCTGAAAGTGCTGAAGGTCTGAGTTTGTTTCTGTTTCGGATGCGTTCCATGGCTTAGTTTGCCTAAAATGAATTTGCTTATCGAGTTGTTGCTCTTTGCTTATCGAGTTGTTGCTCATTTGTTTATCGAGTTGTCGCTCATTTGTTTATCGAGTTGTTGTTCATTTGTTTACTGAGTTGTTACTTTTTACTTATCGAGTTGTAAACTTGTTAAGTCTTGTTGTCGTTTATTGAGTTGAGTTGTTTAGTTTGTTGTGTTGGTTCACTACCTGACTTGGCAATACACGATGTTATATTTCCATTCAATCTCATTTTTTTGTGCAAAATGATGCGATGCGATCCTTAGAATACAAATACAACACTTTTTGAACAAAAAGCCATTTTCATTCTATCATGATTCCTTTTTACAACATTTTCCAACAGGATACACGTTTTGAAGAAAATAAAATTGCCTAAGCTGTACAATGTGCTGCAACTACATGTAAAAAGAAAAATAAAGCAGGAACATCTGCATCAGTGCTAACAAGCTCAAGACCGAGAGGCTCTCTTCGTCCTCTTCGGCTGAGCAGCCTCTGCACCATCACCATCTGAATCGGAGTCACCGTCCTCAGAATCCTCCTCAGCGTCACCTCTATCCTCAGAACCGGAATCAGAGTCGTCATCCCTGCCTACAGATGTCTCTGACTGTGGATGCGTTGACTCCTCCTCCTTGATGGACTCCTTCTCCTATCTGGCAGGTGCTCTACGGCCGCGAGTCGAGGCCCCTCTGCTAGCTGCTCGGGACGGCCTAGATGGCCTGGGCGGTACATGTGTGACCTGAAAAGACAGTTTGAATGCATCAGCTAAAGCATGTATATCAGATGCAAGAATGATACATAGAATGAGTGCATGCAGTTACAGTGTGTGAATGTGTCGTGTCAGATGTGCTCTACACATACAGTGAATTAGTATAGTAAAATGTTCAGTTTTTCATATGTCATCAGAAATATGATAAATGCAAAAGAAACTGGAAAATACCGGGATCTTGTAGGAGTGCAGCAGCGTCTCTCTCCGCAAGACATTCTCTCGAGTGAGGCCACCACTCTGAGCAACCCCTCAGTGTACTCTCTAGGAGGCTGCAGATGCAAGTTCAATTCATCAGTGAATGAATGAATGTCTAAATATCTGAATGATAAATGAAAACTGTGGAGTATACCGGTGGTGACTCAGGGTCACTGACATATCGATGATCGGGTAATGGAGGCTCCAGCGGAATCTGGTCAGACACCCCATACTCCCAGCCTGTCAGCTTGGTCGGAAGATCGGACCACCTAGCATACTGGCAAATCGAGGGCATCCATCTAGCCTTGCCCCTCGATATGCTAGCCCTGCTAGTGGAAGGGATATCTGTAGCTTGAGCGCGACTCGATGATGGAATGTCAGTAGCTCTCCTCGTGGGGGTACGGACACCTGTCAATGGGGGCATCAAGTATGTATGGCGATATGTCGCGTACTGCCCCTCCTCCAGGAAAAGAACTACGTTAGAACCCAACATATGGTCATCGATCTCCTGGGGAGTGAGCTTCTCTGTGGACCGCATGTCCAGTGGAGGCGGCGAGGGGATCTCCTGCTCGGCGTTGCCCATCATCTGACGCATGAAGCAATCCCCGAGAAACCAGGCTCTGTCGGCTGGTCCCTCAAACAGAACCCTATACCCGAAGGCGCCCCATGCCCTAGGGAACTGGAACTGAGCATACCCTGATATGGCTATCCATGGTTGCCAAGTGATCTGCGGATATCAAGTGCATAAATTGATTAGATGTCATAAATATGTAGGATGAATCAAAACTGAAAACATGAAGAATTGAGAGTTCTGGTATACCTCGGTCGCCCGCACTGTGTCAAAGAACTGCCTGAGGTATGGCAGAGTCTCTCGGGGCCTGGGCCAGCACCGACCCTCAAATCTGCGTGAATAGGGGATCTCGAGAGGTGCCATAACCTCCAGCTCAGGAGTGAGCGTCGGGAAGTATGCATAAACCCACAGCTGTGAAAGGCAAGACAGTGGCTGTCAGAATACGAAATGTATAGAAAATGCAGAATGTTGAGTGCAGAATGCGAGTACAGAATGTATAGAAAACGTAGAATGCTGAGTACAGAATGCGAGTACAGAATGTATAAGAAAACACATAATGTTGAGTGTAGAATGCGAGTACAAAATGTATAGAAAATGTAGAATGCTGAGTGCAGAATGCGAATACAGAATGTATAGAAAATGTAGAATGCTGAGTGCAGAATGCTGCGTACAGCATGCAGTGTACAGATATTGAAAATCAGAAAATGTTGAATGCTGAGTGCAGAGTGCTGTGTGCAGTATGCAGTATACAGAATGTATAAAAAATGTAGAATGCGCCGAGTGCAGAATGCTGTGTGCAGCATGCAGTGTACAGATATTAAAAATCAGAAAATGTAGAATACTGAGTGCAGTGCGCAGTGTACGGATAATGAAAAGCAGAGATGTAAATCAAAAGGGCAGAATGTACCTCCCAGGCTCTCCAGTAGCCACCTATTACGGTCCCTCGCTCGTGGGAGGTCGCGCTCATGTAGCAGTAAAGGGTAGCGAGGCCAACGCCACCCCAGTCGAAGTGCCGGACCTGTGATAGGTCTACCAGAGCACTGAGTAAATACAGCCCGACTGTGTTCCCCTTGTCGGAGAACAGGGTGGTCCTGAGGAGGAATATCAAAAATCCCCGAGCATACTGCTGTATGGCCTCAAAAGTCTCGGGCATAGACCCTCTGTATTGCTCGGCTAACCAGGTGTACCTGACCCTGCCTGATGATCTGTCGGTCGGCAGATGGGCTCCAAGCAGGTACGTCCAAGCTGCCTCTCACTCACCCATATCGACATCGTATAGGACCGTCCAGCCTGCCATGTCAAGGCCTGTCAGCATGGAGAAGTCGTACGGGGTCATCATCATGTCCCCGGTGGCTGAGAAATGGAAGGAGTTGGTGGTGTCCCACCATCTCTCTACTAGTGCACCTAAAAGGGTCCTGCTCACTGGGTGACGCGACAACCCTGCATAGAATGGGCCAAACCATGCCTCATCCATAACATGTCGAACGGTATCTGGGAGCTCCATGTACCACTGCCTCGCGATGATAGACCCGTAACCCCGTGTGAAACGGGACGACACCTGCGGGTAAAATGAACAGATGTGTTCAGTATTCAGAATAAACATAATGTTATGTTGTGAGCCGTGTGCAAATTAAAAAGAATGTTGTGTTATGAGTTGTGTGCTCAGATTGAGCAGTGTTATGAGCTGTGTGCCAGCAAAACAGAATGCTGCGTTATGGACTGTGTGTTCAGATTGAGCAAAAATTGCATTATGAATTGTGTGTTCAGATTGAGCAAAAATTGTGTTATGAACTGTGTGTTCAGATTGAGCAAAAACTGCGTTATGAACTGTGTGTTCAGATTGAGCAAAAAAACTGCGTTATGAATTGTGTGTTCAGATTGAGCAAAAACTGCGTTATGAACTGTGTGTTCAGATTGAGCAAAAACTGCGTTATGGACTGTGTGTTCAGATTGAGCAAAAATTGGGTTATGAACTCTGTTCAGATTGAGCAAAAACTGCGTTACGAACTATGTGTTCAGATTGAGCAAAAACTGCGTTATGAACTGTGTGTTCAGATTGAGCAAAAAACTGTGTTATGAACTGTGTGTTCAGATTGAGCAAAAACTGTGTTATGCAATGTGTGTTCAGATTGAGCAAAAACTGTGTTATGGACTGTGTGTTCAGATTGAGCAAAAAATTGCGTTATGAACTGTGTGTTCAGATTGAGTAAAAACTGTGTTATGAACTGTGTGTTCAGATTGAGCAAAAATTGCGTTATGAACCGTGTGTTCAGATTGAGCAAAAATTACGTTATGAATTGTGTTCAGATTGAGCAAAAAACTGCGTTATGAGCTGTGTTCAGATTGAGCAAAAATTGCGTTATGAACTGTGTTCAGATTGAGCAAAAACTGCGTTATGAACTTTGTGTTCAGATTGAGCTAAAAAAAAAAAAAAACTACGTTTTGAACTGTGTGTTCAGGTCGAGCAAAAACTGCGTTATGAACTGTGTGTTCAGATTGAGCAAAAGCTACATTATGAATTGTGTGTTCAGATTGAGCAGTGTTATAAGCTATGTGCCCAAAATGAGCTGTGTGCCTAAAATGAACTGTGTGTTTAGATTGAACAAAAGCTGTGTTATGAACTGTGTGTTCAGATTGAGCAGTGTTATAAGCTGTGTGCCCAAATGAGCTGTGTTCCTAAAATGAGTTGTGTGCCCAAATATGTTGTGTGCCCAAAAGAGCTGTGTGCCGAGTGAGCAAAGTGTTATGTTGAAAGCTGTGTGCCCATATGAACTGGATGTTGTGTGCAAGTTGCGTTCAAGAATGAGCTGAAATGCTGTGTATGTAAACATGTTTAGAGCGAGCAGATAAAGTACATAGCGAAAGCATGAAGTGTGCAAGAAATACAGAATGTATCGCAAAAAATGCAAAAAGAAAGTACGTACATCTCGCGCATGATGAGTTAGGTGAGACTCCGGCTCCCGTAGTAGTAGGTCTGCGGGTGCTCGGGGCGCGAAGTCTGTAAAATGGTGAAAGGTGCTAGGAGGAAGGATGTGCTCCTGCGGGTGGTACTCCTCCAGGTCAAAAGGTCGTATCCTCGATGGCAACGGCATAATGTCAGGCTCATCCTCCACCAGAGAACCTCTGCCGTGACGAATGTGACCAGCCATCTGAGAAAAGATGCGAAAATGAGCGAAATGAGCCAAAATTGCAAAAATTAAACAAAAGTCAACTCTCAGGAAGAGAAAAAGTCAACAAAAGTCAACGCCGGGGAAAAGGTACCAAACTTCGAGACAAACTTACCTCAAGTGGTGAAAATGGAGAAAGAAGCTCCGAAAACATATTCTAATCGGTTCAAAACGAAGAGAATCGAAAGTTTTCGCGAAACAACTTCGCGCGGGGCATTGGAAAACGCGTATAAAGTGCAGATCTGAGAGGAAAAAAGGTCTAGGGAGGAAGAGAAATGTATTTTGGCTTTGGAGGTGTGATGAAAGGTGATTTGGAGTTGTGTACTTAAAGATCTGGCCTTAAAAGGACAAAACTGCCCTTGTTTTCATAAACTGGTCGGCCGACCAGTTTTATTAGCTGGCTGACCACTTTGGTGGTCAACAACTGGTTGGCCATGGTTCTAGGTGGTCGGTCACCCTGTTGGATGATCCTCAGGGCTCCATTGTTCTCCCTGTGTGTTTTGGTGATGATTGGAGTCCTTGGCCCTCGAGAAAGTACAAGGAAAGTACACTTTTCGGCTCAGAAATGTCCCTGTGGGAACTCCAAATTCAAGTCTTCGATGCATTTCTCATTGTTACTCGTCAAGAGCAAAGTGTATCCTTTTTTAATACGTCGTGACCCCTCCGAGAGGTAAATCGGAGGTTCCGGTTAAATTAATCTCGCTAAGGCTTATGCTTCTTTAATCGCCTTTTGGTTTCAAACATGCTTTTGAGGTTGCACTAAAATGCATTTATTATGCTCATTTCTCTCGCATTATTATGCTCGCTTTGGTTGCTTTGTTATGCACCCATACTTTGCCTGTGTTGTCACGCACACTTCACTTGCATTGTTATGCACCCCTTTCATCCGCGTTGTTACGCACACTTAGGTTGCATCGTTTTGCACACCACTTTCCTTGCATTGTCATGCACACTTCTCACATTGTTATGCACACTACTCGTTGCATTGTTATGCACTCTGCTTGCGTTGTCGTGCATGTTTTACTCGCATTATTATGCTCACTTTGGTTGCTTTGTTATGCACCCATACTTTGCTTGCGTTGTCACATACTTTTCACTTGCATTGCTATGCATGTTTCCATCGGCATTGTGTATGCACGCGTTTATCTCGCATTGGAATTGCATCTCGATGTAATGTTGAGCATGTGCTTCAAACTATATTGTACCTGTTAAGTTTCTTTCTTTTGCAGGCACGATATTGTATGTACGGTTCATTTGAAGCTGGTGCGACCAGACGATATTGTATGTACGGTTCATTTGAAGTTAGTGCGACCAGACGGTATTGTATTTACTCCGCGTGAGACGTAGCGAGAATTGTATAATTCTCTTACCTCCTTTCTACATGTAATGTGGTTTGGTTCATATTTGCCTGCTTAAACTGTTGCATTCATTATGTATATTTGCTTCATTACGGCTCTCTTTGCATAATCATAAGTTATGCTCAACTTTGTGCATGTCATTTGCATCTTGCCTCAGCCTGCAGGCGCATCTCTTTGTTATCTTGCCTGTTTGTCAAAGTCTTCGGCCTTGTCAAAAATGGGTCGTCTCTGGGCTTTGACATTCACTCTCGTCGTCTTTTGACTTCCGAGTTCTATTAAAGAGGGGCAACTGTAGACATCCCATTTTTGACCAACCTTAAGACTCAGATGTCATCATTTGAGTGCTTGGTGATTGCGTATGTTGTGATCGTTTCGAGGTTTCGGAGTTTTGACTGAGAGCCTTGCCTCCAGGCCTTTGAACTCTTTATGTTTTGTCTCGGTTTGCGGAACCTTTTTTCTCTTCCCTAGAGGCAGGGAGATAGTCTGTGGACCACCACTTTGTGGTCGTAGACCGCTTTTCTCGTTTGGAGACTAGTTTCTGATTTTCGGAGCCTTCAGCCATGCGCCTTGTCTTGGGACCGCTTAACGTCCTCTGTTTGGCTTGGTTTTTGGACCATGCCTTGTTGCCTCTGCCTAGAGGGACATTGTGGTCCGGGAGACCACTTTTGATGCCCGTAGACTTGTTTTCGAGGCTCTTGGCTGCGCGCTTTGCCTCCCGAACTTTCGTCTTGCATCCTTTCTGGTCTGTTTTTGGTACAAACCTTGTTTTCCTTGTTTGGAAGGTGATACAAGGGTGGGAGACCAGTATTTCCCCTTGGAGACCACTTTTCTTCCCGCCAACCAGTTTTCTGGTCAGACAACTGGTTTTCTTGGTCTTTGGGCCACCTTTTCTGGTCGGCCACCACACCACCACCTTGCTTTCAGTGTGTAGACCACCTTTGCACAGTGGCCGACCACTTTTTCTTCTGGCAGACCACTTCCACTGGTTTTGGTGTTGTTGGATTGGTTAAAGCTTGAAAAACCTACTGGAGTTGTGGTTTTGAAGGTGGTCTTCAAAGGTGAGCCTTTAACTCCTTAAACCCCCATTCTTGCTTAAGCTTGTAGCCTTACTTGCATATTGTTTTAAGCTTAACTCTAAACTACAAAAAGTTCTAATTTTGTATGCTTAAGATCTTTGTTTAAGGTCATTTTGGTGTTGGGGGTTGTTTACCCCCTCTTAGGCCTTGTTTGGCCTTGCTTTTGTGCCTTCTTTTTAAGCCTTTGGGACCACCTTGTTTTGGCCTTCTCACCACTGAAACTCAGAGGAATTTTAGTGGTGGAAAGGGTGTTTTGAGGTCCCAAAAAGGAGAGGGTCATCCCTCTCCTTGTGTCTTGAATACTTGCTTCATATGCCTCATGTGTGAGCATGTTTGTTAATCTAATGTTGGCCATATCTTAGCTTGTATTTGGGCTTATTTTAGCATGGCATGCCACTGTTTTTATTTGGTTTTGTCACTCCATGCATGCCTTATACACTTGTAGTGTAAATCACACAAACTAGTCTTGTATGCTTCATGAAGTAGCATGTCATTCTAGCTTGTTTTGAATCCATCTCAGCATGTTCTTGGTGTTGTTCTGCCATGATATACCTCTGTTAAGGTTTGGTTTGATAGCCCCATGCATGCTCCATGCACTTGTAGAG
>NW_021027209.1:918006-962467 GCF_004153795.1 Camellia sinensis | reverse complement strand
TCTTAGATGTTGATTGTTCAAGTTATGGAGTTTTGTTAAGTTTTAATTTGTACCCTAATTGTCTGTTAAGATCGGTGTATATGTATATGTACATAGCTATCTTCGGGTGCATGACAATGTATATTATCTGCATTATGTTTTGTTTGGGATCTTGGCATAGTAATGGTAGCTCAATGGATATGTTTATTATTATTATTATTATTATTATTATTATTTTACGCTATTATATACTATTAAATGCTTCCGTTCAGGCCCCATAGATTATATTCATCAGGCTTTATGTCTTTTTTCTGAATAGGTCATGCCCAAACTTTTAGGGGCGGGTTTGGGGTGTGACAAGTGGTATCAGAGCACGAGTTGCTATCTCACACACGGATCCATTGAGCTGTAGGATGTCTAGAAAAGATTTAGGCCTCATGCATGACATCCTTAGTGCATACGAAAAGACTGATAGCAACGGTAAATGTAATTTGTTCACGTTAACGATTATGAGCCATGTTTATTGTACATTCCTTGTGTATATATTGTGATTGATTATTGTGTAGAGCATGGCAGAAATAAGGATAGAGGATCACCTCGGGTTGGTTAGACAAAATGAAAAGGGGAAAATGATTGGTAAGTAATGCACATGCAATTTTTGGTTGTTATTTTGAACTGATAGTTACCTATCATTTATTTAGATGACTTGAAAATTGCTTAAACATTAAGTATGGAATATTTATGATACATTTATGTCTTCCTTGTCATGGTACTGTTTGGACCTATGATTTGAAAAAAAAAAAAATATTGTGATACGTACTTTGATTATCTTATTTTGTTAAGCGCATGACAATGACATGATACGACAAGCAATGCTTTATTTTCTAATGTGTTATGTTACGAAGTAAGGAATGATGATCGATATATGTAAAAATATTCATGGCATCCTTAGTATAAGGCCCTTGCCCGGGGGTAATGATACCGTGGTTCCAGTATGTTACAAGATATGTTTCGCCATCGACGGTCTTGTGCGGATGGTGCCACCGACGGTCTTGTACGGGTGGATTATGATCAAGCATAAACTCTGATTTCTGTTTCCGATTCAAGTATACCTAGGAATATGTATGAATATGTTTCTATTTATCTGTTTCGTTTATGTGCAATCAAGATTTGATTATGGAATCCGTGAATTGTGATTTGAAGTCTGTAATCCGGTTTGTTTACGTGTATTCTGTAATTTGCGATCAGGATTTTTTTTTGTAAAAATGATTGAATGATATAAAGGACCTCACCCACATCACGTGTCTACTTACACGAGTCAAAAAGAAAAAAAAAGAGCAGCTATTGACTACATCGACGTCAAACTAAATGATCGGTGAATAGCTAAGCTACTGCAAGAATTCAAATTCTGTTTTTGTATATTTAGTGATTTAAGATTGAGAAATCATTCCTGTGAACTATTTGTGTAACTATGCAAATGTTAGCAATTATTACATTGTCCTGTATCACCTAGCTTTATGCCACTTTCAAGGGCTTTAATGCCAATATGTTTACAAGGGCTTCATGCCATTTTCAAGGGCCTTAGTGCCATATGTTACAAGGGCTTTATGCCATTTTCAAGGGCCTTAGTGCCATATGTTACAAGGGCTTTATGCCATTTTCAAGGGCCTTAGTGCCATATGTTACAAGGGCTTTATGCCATTTTCAAGGGCCTTAGTGCCATATGTTACAAGGGCTTTATGCCATTTTCAAGGGCCTTAGTGCCATATAAGGGCTTTAACGCCAACAAGTTTCAAGGGCCTTAGTGCCATATGTTACAAGGGCTTTATGCCATTTTCAAGGGCTTTAACGCCAACAAGTTTCAAGGGCCTTAGTGCCATATGTTACAAGGGCTTTATGCCATTTTCAAGGGCTTTAACGCCAACAAGTTTCAAGGGCCTTAGTGCCATATGTTACAAGGGCTTTATGCCATTTTCAAGGGCTTTAACGCCAACAAGTTTCAAGGGCCTTAGTGCCATATGTTACAAGGGCTTTATGCCATTTTCAAGGGCTTTAACGCCAACAAGTTTCAAGGGCCTTAGTGCCATATGTTACAAGGGCTTTATGCCATTTTCAAGGGCTTTAACGCCAACAAGTTTCAAGGGCCTTAGTGCCATATGTTACAAGGGCTTTATGCCATTTTCAAGGGCTTTAACGCCAACAAGTTTCAAGGGCCTTAGTGCCATATGTTACAAGGGCTTTATGCCATTTTCAAGGGCTTTAACGCCAACAAGTTTCAAGGGCCTTAGTGCCATATGTTACAAGGGCTTTATGCCATTTTCAAGGGCTTTAACGCCAACAAGTTTCAAGGGCCTTAGTGCCATATGTTACAAGGGCTTTATGCCATTTTCAAGGGCTTTAACGCCAACAAGTTTCAAGGGCCTTAGTGCCATATGTTACAAGGGCTTTATGCCATTTTCAAGGGCTTTAACGCCAACAAGTTTCAAGGGCCTTAGTGCCATATGTTACAAGGGCTTTATGCCATTTTCAAGGGCTTTAACGCCAACAAGTTTCAAGGGCCTTAGTGCCATATGTTACAAGGGCTTTATGCCATTTTCAAGGGCTTTAACGCCAACAAGTTTCAAGGGCCTTAGTGCCATATGTTACAAGGGCTTTATGCCATTTTCAAGGGCTTTAACGCCAACAAGTTTCAAGGGCCTTAGTGCCATATGTTACAAGGGCTTTATGCCATTTTCAAGGGCTTTAACGCCAACAAGTTTCAAGGGCCTTAGTGCCATATGTTACAAGGGCTTTATGCCACAAGTTACAAGGGCCTCGTGCCACACGTTTCAAGGGCCTCGTGCCACCATGTTTCAAAGGCTTTATAGCCATCATGTTTATGTTGCAGGATTGGGCTTAAGGCCATATGAAATGAAAACAGGAACAGATTAACTACATGATCTTCGCATTTATTTATGCATTGTTATGTATTATGTTTAAATTGTGCATTTATGTTTCATACTATTCACTGAGCCCGGCTCACCCTCTGTTATGTCTGTTTCTGTAGGCACTCAACCTGGAGATTTAACCTGCACCTGTGGCTTTTGTTACCCAGTTGTCAAACCCTGAGTATCAAAGCTATTAGATGTTGATTGTTCAAGTTATGGAGTTTTGCTAAGTTTTAATTTGTACCCTAATTGTCTGTTAAGATCGGCGTATATGTATATGTACATAGCTATCTTCGGGTGCTTGACAATGTATATTATCTGCATTATGTTTTGTTTGGGATCCTGGCATAGTAATGGTAGCTCAATGGATATGTTTATTATTATTATTATTATTTTACGCTATTATATACTATTAAATGCTTCCGTTCAGGCCCCATAGATTATATTCATCAGGCTTTATGTCTTTTTTTCTGAGGTGGTCATGCCCAAACTTTTAGGGGCGAGTTCTGGGTTGTGACAATCTACCTCGATGCCACTTTGTGTGCTCAAGAAGCCCAACATTTTCCCTGTTGTTACACCAAAAGTACACTTCTGCGGATTCAACCTCAGTCTATATTCTCTGATCCGTTGAAAGAATTTCTTCAAGGCAGTGTAGTGGCCCTCTCTTTCTTTGGACTTGACAATCATGTCGTCCGCGTACACCTCGACCTCTTTGTGGATCATATCATGCAGAATAGTGGTTGCAGCCTGTTGATAGATGGCCCCGACATTCTTCAGCCCAAACGGCATCACCCTGTAGCAGTAGGTTCCCACGGCATAGTGAAGGCGATTTTCTCTTTGTCTTTGGGTGCCATCAAAATCTGGTTATACCTGGAAAATCCGTCCATGAAGGAAAGTAATGCATGGCCCGTGGTGAAGTCCACCAACTCATCAATATGTGGCAAAGGAAAATCATCCTTCGGACTAGCCTTGTTCAGATCCCTGAAGTCGACATAGACTCTAATTCTGCCATCCTTCTTTGGGATTGGAACAATGTTGGCCAACCACGTTGGATACTCAGACACAAGCAAGAACCCTGCGTCGATTTGTTTGGTAACTTCTTCCTTAATTTTTGGAGCCAAATCCAGACGTATTGTTCACAACTTGTACTTGACAGGTCGGGCCTCCGGGTCAAGAGGGATCCGATGCTGTACAATCTCAGGATCGATTCTAGGCATGTCTTCGTAGGACCATGTGAAAACAGCATTGAAATCTTTTAATAAAGCGACTAAGCGCTCGCGCTCCTCCAAAGACAACATGGACCTGATCTCGACCAGATGTGGATCTCTTTTAGTACCCACATTAAAAGCAATGATTTTATCAGCAAGGGATTTTGCAAACCTTTCCTCCTCTCAATTTATTTCAAAACCAGAGGAATTCCTTCCTCTTTGTTTTCATTAAAATTTTAAAAATCCTAGTCAATGCAATAAACAAGAGGCACAGAGAAATACTCAGGATTAGCAGCGTTCTCATTCATAAGATCTAGCTCATCCAGCTCTTCAGTTACAACCAACTCAAAATCAAAAGAAAAAGAGGACCTGGACAAGACCTTGGCATCTGGGTTATCACCCCCGAGAATACTAGACTCAGACTCAGAAGAATTAGAATCTGATTCCAACTCCACAAACTTTGTGGAATCAAATTTTTGGCTCCTTACCCGACTCAGAACTAGACAGGTAGTCCTTCTCTAATTTCCAAATGAGAGATGGTGTTGCAGATGCATCAAAAATACTGCTAGATAGGTTCACACCTGGTTGGTCCCCAATCATGGAGATGGTAAAGTTATCCCCCAATCTCTCTAAGTCGGCCAGAGGATCTGAAAGGAGACATGCCAGTGCTGCCCCAACTCCAAGCTCGCTGTTGTCCGAGTCACTTTCCATGCTCTTCTCAACTTCAATACTTGGCTCAACCTTTTCCTCGGTATCACTATTTTGCAATTGTAGGTCGAAGAAGATTTCAAAGCCGGGGACACGCTGCTTTGCAGAATTCATCTAGGGCTCGAGAAAGCCGCAAAATGGGAAGTTTTCACCCTCTCAAACAAAGTGGCCATTCAGCGTTCCTTGAATCAGCCTTTGAACAAGCTCATAACGTTTCTCAGGCTGCTTGGCTCTAGCTCTGCCTGCCATCTCCTCCATTTTCCTGGCCCAATCCTCTTTGGTAGGCATATAGCTAAGACAAAAGGCATGTGGATTATGCGACACATCAGCCCATGCTATGATGCCTTTCTGGCCACTTCTTCCCAGTTCCATTCTCAGCACATGTTGCAGCTTATTCATGAAATAGAATGATTGGGCACTGACATACATGTCCTCATTAGTTGCCAAGATGTTTTGCACTGCCCGGGCCTCGGCCAGAGTAAACCCTGAAAGGAAAACATCCTCCTTGCCATGAATAATCTCCAACACTGGTGTAGTTACCTTTGGCGGAGGATGTATGAATGAATTCCCAAACACAATCACCACTCCCTTCCCGTGAGGGTACTTTAACATTTAGTGGAGGGTAGAGGAGACTGCTTTCACCAGGTGTAGCCAGGGTCTCCCTAGAAGTAAGTTGAAGGTGGCCGGCACATCCAGAATATGGAACTCGACATCCTGTTGCACTGGGCCCACCTGAACTCAGATTTGTATTGTGCCCATCACTTCCCTGCTCATGTTATCATATGCTCGAATCACTTAGGCTGTGGGCACGAAGTCTGCTGGTTTCAAGCCGATGGCGTAAGTTGTGCGAGAACGACAGACATTGATAACTGACCTAGTGTTGACCAACACCACTAGCACCCATTTTTCTCTACACTCAACGGATATGTACAGGGGTTTGTTGTGTGTTAAGCCTTCCGGCTATGTTTCTTTATCAAAAAAGGTTAGGGTTGGGTTGGCTCCTCTTGGGAAAACTAATCTCACAAGATGTTTAAGGGTAATGTCAACGGACAGTTTGGCTTTGTCCATTGCTGATAGTACAGCATGTCGATGTACCAGGAGGCCATAAGAAGACCCTAGATCGAAATGTTGGCTTGGATCTTTTTTAGTTGCTTCAACAATTCCTCTTCCTCCAACAGATTCTCTTTCTTCTTCTCAACCTCTCTATCTTTCCCAAAGGCCTCAACTTGGTCTAAGTGCGATAGCTTAAAATATCGCCTACTTCTTATCATGTGGTCTATCTCTTCAGTATACCAAGTGTTATCTGGAAAAGATTCATCCCAATTTTCATCGGTGTGGGCTAGATGTAGATCATCATCCTCCCACCATACACCTTTGACAACTGACAAACAATTGTCTAGCTCCGTTCTGATCATTCTCACATCACAGGCATCCCCCGTAGGGTGTTAGGCCATTCCAGCTTTCTGATTGTCTTCAATCCTCTCTTATGCAAACTACTTCAACACAGCTTCCTGTTCTGTCTCCACAGTACTCACAGTGGCCAGTTCCTAAGCCAAGTTCTTGATGCCGGTGCTCTCTGACAATTTCCCCTTTTTATCAGCCATTCCGGTCACTACAGCAATTCCTGCTTTCCTTTCCTCGGGGTTTTGTTTCAATTCCTTCCTCACTGTCTGGGTCATCACTCAACCACCTAGAGTTGTCTGTCGATCCATTCAAATCGAACCAGTCAATCTGCACATCCCCTTGATCTTATTCGTCAAAGAACTACAGGTTGCCTAAGTCCTCCTGTAGCTTTGCTAGATCATCCAAAACTTGGCTCGAGCCAACCTCCATAACCACATTGACCTTTGCTACGGTTGGCAACACCACTTTCGGCTTGACTTGATCAATCGGTACAATGTAGTAGCACAAATCATACTTTTCCCCAGTCAAATCCTTAGAGCACTCAGGCAATTGACTTGTACTCTCCTCTAAGGTCAACCTCCTTTTTTCTGCAACTGTCACCACCATGGGATTAGGTTAGAGTGTGGACGTGTCCATCATGCACAAATCTGTGCTTTTAGGAATGAACACTGTCAGTCTAGGTAGGTAGGAAGGGGTAATATATACGCTGGGGTCGTAAGGGAGGGCCAATATATAGATTAGGTTTAAATTTTGAGGTGGGGGAACTTGATTGTGGGTCGGGAGAAGGTTGGTAGTTACATTTGGCTTTTGGGGTGGTGCGATCACCTTGTTGTCGATGAGGTCTTGAATCTTATGACGCAGCTTGAAGCATTGGTTGGTGTCGTGACCATGCTGCTATTGAAGCGCACAGTATTTGGCTGGGTCGTGTTTTGATGGGATAGGATTAGGTAGTGGGTGAGGCTCTAATGGCTTAAGGTGCCCCTTTTTGATCAACACCCTCATGGCTTGGGATAAAGGCATGTAGAGTGAGGTAAAGGTCCTCTGGGATCGGGTCGGGTTGTTTGAAATTTGTGGAATTGTATTGGCAAAGGGATTGGTGGTCTTGGTTGTGGTGGTGACAACACTCACATCAGACGGCTGCATAACTGTGCTTCCACTAGTGGTTGCATTGGAACTATGCCCAAAAGGCCTCTTGGCCTGCTCTTTCTCATCAGCAATCAAGCCCTGTTTCATTTCGTTTTCAATCTGAACTCCCATCTCATGGAGCTCGGTGAATGTGAACATGGGTAGGACAATCATTTTCTGTAACAATTTTCCATGCATATTGGGGACTACCATTCTTACCTGATCTTTCTCTGAAGGTCGTGTACTCATCATTGAAGCCTTGGCTCTCCACCTTGTCACAAATTCTGAAAAGCCCTCTTTTAGCTCCTGGCACGTTGCTTCGAGATCATGAGTTGTGACCTCGATTTAGGTGTTGTAGGAGTACTGTGCAATAAAGGCCTCAGCCATTTCCTCTCAACTTTGCTTCACAAAATCCTCTAACTTTGCATACCATATAGGGGCTATACTAGACAGGGTCTGGCCAAACAGTGACAGTTTCTGCAATCTAGTTAGGCCCATTGGCCACAGGATGTTTGAAAACAGTCGAAGATGAACCATAGGGTCTCCAGAGCCATCAAACCGATCAAACCGATCAATATGTGGCATTTAGAACTGGTCTAGCAATGTCACTGCAGAGTCGGTATACCCATCTTCTATATCGAGAATAGAGTTCACACCCTGCACCCTTTTGAATAGCTTCTCAAGCTTGTTAACCTTAACCACAGTCGGGTCAACCTCAAACTCAAATGGAGCTTCGGTTTGATACACAGGTGCTTTAGATACTTGTGGTGGGATCGACTCCGCTGAGTTGCCCTGATTCTCAACCTGGGTATTAGCAGTATGGATTGTGGCTCTAGGTGTTGGGATACCCGTAGGAGGTGCATGAGATGCAGAAGCCGCTGCCGGCTGTAGTTGTTGTTGTTGCAACCTATTTCTGACCTTAGCCTATCGTGCTGTGACCTCGGCCTGATGAACAGGGTCTTGCTGCATGGTTTCAACTATTTACTGAATATGGTGGATTAGGTTTTCCATTCTAACCAGGGGATATTGTGGCACCGGAATGGGTGAATGACCTTGTACTGGACTAGATGTTGAAAACTAAGCCTGACTAGATGCAGGTGATTGCTGGACTGGTGAATTGTGTCTAACTCTTCTTCATCTAGTAATCGCTGGGAGCAAAGCAAGCACAGGCTGTCCCCTAACAAGATCTTTGGATCTGTACAACCTCCTGACACGGGTCCAGAACGCTTAGGGGATATCCAAACTGTCCGAACCTATGATGTTATACTACCTAGCAAAAAGAAATAAAGCAAAAAAAAGCAGTAATCAGAAACTGCACAACACCTCAGCTCAAATGTTAACAACACACAGATGTAATCAAAGCTGTAAGACTGCACTCAACACTGCATTCTACCCCTAAAACTGATACCCAACTTACAACTAATACGCACGTTCATGTGCAGTTTCACTGTAAAGTACATACCAGTTAAGAGAGAACCAAAACACCCCTATGAGGGGGTAGGGTTACCTTGTCCTAGTTTCGTCAAGAACTAGGGTTCACTACTCAAACAAAGCGGTTTCACGCAATCTTGTATTCAGGTAAGCATCTTGTCCTAGTTTAGATTAGTCTCTATGGCTTTTGATAAGCAATTAGGCCAAATGGTCAAAAGGGTACCTCGGTAAGGGTACCTCGGTAAGACTACCTAATATACCTCTCACACCTAACACCGAGAAAGGAGAGTTCGAATAAATAAACTAAGCTAACTAGCTAACTAATTAGGCTAACCTAATTAAGCTAATTATTATAAACCAAAATGAAACTAGCTAAACTACTTAACTAGTTTGTACAACACTTGAATTAACTAACTAGTTAATTAATTAATTAAATAATTACAGCACAAGTGCAATCAAAATGAGTAATTAAACTACACAATTAACTACTCCACCTCGGGAAACGAGGGATGTTCATGCGCATGCTCAGTTTCCATCCCAAAAAGACCACCGTTTTGCTTCTGAATGCCTCTGTTTGCACAATTGAACACCAACACTGCTGCTTATCCTACACTACCTTACAAACTCACTGTTGAATTTTACACTAGTGGCAAGCCGGCCAGTGGTGAGGGTTGCCGGCCACCTGCTGGCCATGGAAAGTGGCCTGCCGGCCACTGCTGTATAGGTTCATCTTGCTGCAACAGAGGACAAATAGAGCATATACAGGGTATTTCAAAGGTTTGTTTGCACAACTCACCCCTTCTTTTCATGAGCAAATCGAAGGAAAGGCAAGTTTGGTTCACAAACCATCAATAGATGCAATTTCATTGCATGATGGCAAGTGTAACCAAGTGTGCAATCTTAATAAATACAAAACAAGACACAAACCTCCTCCATTTCTTGAATGATCAAAGAAAGAAGTTGATCTTGGAAACTTGAATCATTTCATCACTAGCAAGTATGAAAATGTTTCAAGTTTCCATGTATTCAATTAATGTCCAATTGAACGCAACCAAATTATTATCTTGCCCACTTTCAGTCCCAAGTTTTAGTTACTCATTTTAGTTTACCAACCATCTTTAATCCAATTAAGTCCAAATGCTAATTAAAATCCTCTAATGGAAAGAGGGCTCAAAACACAAGTTTCTTTGGGTATGAAAGATGCATCATACCATTGGTAATGAACCCCCTAAGGGATTAAACCATTAAGTATGAAACCTCAATTTCATACTTGGGCAAGCAAGTGACTTGAAACCACTTTCAAAGTAAAGCAAAAAGCCAAGAATGGAGGGAGATTGCAGAGATGATTTGTGCTGAAATGAAGTATGAAAACCCCAAAATAAGAGTTATCAACTCAAATAAGTGATGTCTAAGACCTAAAACATCATGGTTATGAGGACTATTACACTAGAAGCATGAAAATCAAAGCTCAAATGCAAACAACAGCCCAAAATAGTGCTAAAATAGTCTAAAATAAGTCCTAAAACATGCTGGTATTAAGCTAAAAATAGCAAGATTAAAATGCTAAAACATGGCACCAACTAGGCTTGTAGGCAAGACACAAGGAGGGGAGGCTAACCCCTCCAAATTTGGACTTCAAAACATGATTTTGGCCACTAAAAAAACTCTGAAAATCAGGGTTTAGAAGCTTGGAAAAAGATAGTGAAAGGGTAGGAAACACAAGGACAAAGGCCTCCAAAACAAGGTATAAAGAAGAGTTATCAACCCCTCAACCTTTAATGGCCTTAAACCAAGCTTCATCCCAAAAAACACAAAGTTTTGATAGCCCAAAACAGTGGAAAAACAGTAGGAATAATAGCAAATAAAACAAAGCTACAAGCAAAGTCTTATACCTCATGAAGAGAAGAAGCAATTCCAAGCAACAAAATCAAGTAAACACACCCTCTAGAGCTCAAACCAAGCTCAAGAACACCTTAGCTCAAAGATGAGAAGATTTGGTTAAGGGTGCATATGCAAAGGTTGAAGAATTGTAGGCAAAAGTATAGAGATTTGGTAGAGAGAGAGAGCGAGAGAGAATTGTAGAGACAGGAAAAAATTTTATCTCAAAATTTTCTAACCTTAAAACATGAAAGAGGGGTCTCCTATATGTAGAAAACATGAAATTCCCAGAAAGATATCCAGCCCTACATGTGGGGATAGATGCATGCATCTGTGCATGCAGCTGGCATAAAATATATGCAAAATACACTGGTGGCCGACAAGCCACATCAGTGGCCGACAACCCAAAAGTGATGGCCGATAGCCCAAAAGGGGTGACCTAGCCACCAGAGACTGCAAGCTGGAAAAGCTAGGCCTGGTCCAAAACTGGGACATCAAAGGTACAGGGTTTGAAAGGCTCGAAGTTGTGGCATTCCGCTGAGGACTCTGAGCACTTGGTGAGCATATAAACTCATCATCGGGCGTGCATACGAGGACGTCCAAGTCGCAAGGACCGTCAAAAATGGGTTGTCTACACAGGGTATTTATTAGATATTGATTGTGCTACGAACACTGGTGAGGTAATAAAGCAGTGGAAGAGAGGCATGCACCATGTCTTAAATATCCATAGCAACAGTTGGAGTTCGCAAAATTTTCTAAATTATATTGAACATAACCTTATGGGTATAGTAGTAAGCTGGTATAACAATCTAAGAGAAAGTGACAGAGAAAAATTAACAACAGAAACTACCTCGGAAGGTTTGTTAAACATATTTGTAAAATATATTGAAGAAGAATTTGTAGGAAAAGAACGTGATGAAGATAAAGAAAAAGAGAATGGGTCAGGAAATTAAGTAACATAGAAATATGTAATATGGAATAGATAGAAAATTATATATGCGAATACTCCTATTATTATTATTATTATCAAATAGGTAGAAATAAAATTCATTTAACTATGTTTTTTCATAAATTACCATATCTTGTAAATGTTAATATAGAAGAAAAATATAAAAAATGGTTAAAAGAATTAGGAGATGCCACAAGTGACACCTTGGGTCATAGAATTAAATATGTAAGACAATGGGTAGAGTATAAATGTTGGGCATGTGGAGAAATAGGCCACTTTGCTAGTCAAAGTAGAAATAAAAAGAATAATAAAATAATAGAACCCTTGGGAAGTCTGGATTATATGGAATTAGAATAAGAAGAAGCTTTAGAATTAGCTTTAGAAAATAATAGAAATAGAAGACGAAGGCTATAGCGATACTGAGGAAGAGTCAAATTTTATGATGACAGAAGAAATAAGTATAGAAAATTTCAGAGGAGAACAATTTGTCATAGAAAATTCTCAAGAAAAAGAAATAGAAAAAGATTGGATATTACCAATAATATGAAAAGACGAAATATATCAAAAATCAATATTCAAATTAAAAAGTAAATATATATGTGAAAGTATGGAAGGAGATATTGAAATTAAGGATTGTGAATATGAGGTAGGAGAAATAAATTTAATAAATTATGAAATTATATTAAAGAATAATAAAGATAATAAATATAAATATATGCATTTGGGGAGTGTACAAGTACAAATAACACCATTATTTGACATGGGACAAGATATAGATATATGTGCATTTTTGTGTGATATTAGACAACGAAATTTTGGAAGATCCATAATCAGTGGAATAAAAAGTAATCGATGTGGAGCACCATTAGGTTTTAATTACAGACCAGGACATTATATTAGCTTAAAAGATGGATTCTTAAATAAATTTTTAACTCTAAAAATAAAAACCGTAGGAATCAATATGCATGAAACCACCTATCCATTAAGGATATTTTGAAAAATAATATACAAGTTAGATAACACCGAAGATCCTAAATGCAGCATAAAATTATAGAAACAGATAAATTTGAACATATACCAATAGATAGAATTACACCTAAAGAATAAATCCTAATGAGATTAAGTTAGATAATCGATGGATAGCAAGTTTTAATAATCCTAAAAATATTACAAAAAGAAAAAATATAATTAAAATCGATATTACCGGAAATATTAAAATAGAAACTCCTAGCAGAATAGAAAATAATGATTAAATAGATAATGTATGCATATCATCAGGAAGAAACTCTATAGATAATTCTAGTATACAATCTAGAAGTAGTTTAGTTAGAAAAAGAATAATAGGATATAGAACTACCAGTGTGCCAGTATATGAAGATAAGAAGAATCTTATGGCATGGACAAAAGACGATGAAAAAGAGGCACAAAAAGAATACAATACATTTGTTAAACGGTATAACATAAAGAATAAAGAAAATAAATTGTCATTATCATACACTAATGTTAATAGTATATATATACCAATAAAAATACACATAGAAAGATTTAATACCTACGAACTATGTACTTACTTAGATAGTGGATGCTCAGTATGTTTTGGGAAAAGGAAACTCTTTCCTGAATATATGTGGAAAAAGGAAAATCCACCATTAATAGTTCGAATAGCTAATGATAGTACGATGATACATACTGATGCTATAGAAAATTTAGGTATCCAAATTAATTCAGTTACCTTTATCATAAACTTTGGGCAACCGATCAACCATCACATGATGTAATTATTGGCAATAATTTTCAAAGATTATACAGCCCTTGTACATAAACATTACACTATGCTATATTTACAAATAACAATAAGCCAGTTTAAGTCTTAAAACTAAAAGTGGCTATTATACATCACAATATCGATTTCATACGCAGCAAGCATGGTGAGGAAGTAATCTCTCCAACTAGGTGCAAAACTGTACTAAGTATTAAAGAAATTAGTATTCAAGAAGAAATTCAAAAAGAACAACTAGAAAGATGCAAAAATTTATATAGTGAAGATCCGTTAAAATTTTGGCATAAAGATAAAAGAGTAACTAAAATAGACTTAATCGATCATAATAAAATAATTAGAGTAAAACAAATGGTATATACTTAAAATGATATAGAGGAATTCAGAAAAGAGATAGAAGATCTAAAACGAAAAGGATTAATTAGAGAAAGTGAAAGTCCACATAGTAGTCTGGCAATTGTGGTCATAAATCATGCTGAGGTTAAAAGAGGAAAGGTTAAAATGGTAATAAATTACAAAAAATTAAATGATAATACTAAAAAAGATGGTTATTTTATTCTGAATAAGCAAGTCCTTCTCAACAGAATACAAGGCGCCTCCTGGTTCTCCAAAATGGATTGTAAAAGTGGATACTGGCAAATAAAAATAGATAAAGACAACATCCCACTAACAGCATTTAGTGCACCACAAGGACATTATGAATGGCTTGTAATGCCATTCGGGTTAAAAAATGCACCTCAAATATTTCAAAGAAGAATGGATAACATTTTTAATGAATTGAATAATATTTGTCTTATATATATATGATATTTTAAATTTTTCCAGATCCATAGAACAACATAGAATAGATATTAAAATAATAATAGAAAAATGTGAAAAGCATAGAATAACATTAGGTGAAAAGAAATGTGTGTATGCACAAAATCAAATAGAATTTTTAGGACTTGAAATAAAAGGAGGAACAATAAAAATGCAAAGTCGGGTTCTCGAAAAAATTAATAAATTTCCTGATAA
Organism: Camellia sinensis; assembly: GCF_004153795.1. NCBI lineage: Eukaryota > Viridiplantae > Streptophyta > Magnoliopsida > Ericales > Theaceae > Camellia > Camellia sinensis. Next base: position 948,067 of record NW_021027209.1, on the reverse strand, counting down.
AATCATGGATGGAAAACAATTAGAAAGATTTTTAGGATGTTTAACATATACCTCAGATTTTATAAAAGACTTAGGCAAAATAAGAAAACATTTACAAAAGAAACTAAAGAAGGATGAGAATTGGACCTGGAACTCAGCCGACTCCACCATAGTAAAATTCTTAAAAGAAAAATGTACAGATTTACCTACCCTAACTCTTCCTAATGAAAATGATGAGCTAGTACTAGAAACTAGTGTAAGTAACAATCATTGGAGCGCAATTTTAAAAATAAAAGAAAATAATCAATTATGTAGATATTGTAGTGGAAGTTTTAATCAAGTTGAATGTAATTATTCCACCATGGAAAGAGAATTATTAGCCATAGTAAAAGGAATATAATTTTTTTTAATATTTTTTGCACCAAAATCGCTTTTAATAAGAACTTATCGCAAAGGCCTACTGGGTTTCATAAATAAGAATTTATCTAATATGCAGGCGCAAGAGAGGCTTTTACGATGACAACTTTGGTTAAAACAATTTACTTTTGATATAGAACATATTACTGGTAATAAAAATAGTTTAGCAGATACTCTAACTCTAGAACTTGCAGATGGTATCCACATCCACGAGACTTACACTACTAGAGAAGGAAACAGTCTTGGCAGAAACTCAAAAAGTGCTAGACTTGGTAACACAAGACAATGTTGAAATTATCATAAAAATGCAAGCTACAGGAAAGAGTTGTTCTGTGAATGAGCTTATCAGAACTACCCATTTAGTAACAAAAACCATTTTTAGATTAGAAGTATTATATTCATTTCTTCAACTCCCCGATGACCTCCAAGATAAAATATATAAAAAAAAATGTATGTTTCTCAAGTTATTTCTGAAATGGTATGAAGAATGTGTCACCTATCTGGGAACTCAGTAGTGCTACTTCAACGAACTAACCACATTGTACAGTTATAGAATGTTAAAAGTTTCATTTAATCCAGACAAGGTCATCAACCCAAAAGATCCTTTGGTTCAAATGTGAAAATTGGGAATAATCAATACATTCGACGTTTCACCTCACCGATAGAGTACTATGTTCACTTAGCTCACCAAATTCCAACAATTCATGTTCAGAAGAATTTATAAAATCTTTGAAGAATATCCAAGCATGGCAACAATCACATTTACAACTACCCAAACAGAGGTAAAGGATGAACGTCTAAATGCAACTTCTTATCTGATAAAAGTCAAAGACAAGAAAGACGTAATCCCCTATAAATGTGATTGGTTCCAAGATTGGGATGAACCTTTTATATTAGATCCAACAGAAGCAAGGTCAAGAGGATTTTTCCTAATATCTCACGAAACTACAGAATTAGCAAGGGTTAGATTCAAATTAGTTCAATATGAAAGAACTACGTTCGCCATAACACCATCCTTGGTAGAAAAATTAATTGTCGCAGGATTGCCTTATGAATCAATATATGATTAGTTGGAACAAGTAGAATCGGGGACATATTTATCTGAAAGAGGATGTAAAATTCTGGAGAAATATCTTATGGAACAAGATCTAGAAGGATGAGATGAGATGTTTGAAGAGTATGATGAGAACTATGATCTTAGTAATATCATGGGTGATGAAAGGGTGTGGAATCTAGATAATGCAATGGGTTGACAAAACCATGGGCTGAAGACTACACTTCCATGTGACTACCGCACCAAGTGTCTCTTTTTAATAAATAAATTAGCATGTAGCCATGCCACCTACTTGTTTGTCTCTTGTTTGTCTTCTATTAACCATAAAATATAATATATAAGATATTGTATATTTATAGAATAGGTTGAAATCCGGATTTAGAGGTCCACAAGGTGCCTATATAAAGGCCTTGAGGGAGAGAAAAGGGGACAGATTGCTTAGGGTATACTTGACAATAAGAAAGAAGTCTAGTTCTCATGCCTTCTTAGAGCAAACAATACTCTAGCAATCCAACAGTGTACATACACCATTTTCCTTGTAAATCTTTGTTCAATAAATAAAAAAAAATTCATTTTTACAAGAATGTGTGTTATTGTATGTCAAGTTGTTGATCTTAGGTCTCCCGAATAACTAAAGAAGCAGTTTCTGAAGTCACAGTCTAAGGTAGGAAACAAAACATATCTGTGCTGAGCCTAATCTAAGGAAGGAAAGGTTGAGGGTAGCTACCTCTGTAAACTAGAAGCTTGCAAACGCCAGAGCCTTACGCCAAGTACGTTCAGGTAACGGTCAAAATCTTTTGATATGGTTCTTATTTTTGAAGCATAGTGGGCTTAAAATCAAAACATCTAAAACTTTTTCCTTTTTATGAGTCTTTATCACCATTTTTATATCCAAGACTTGTTGCTAGATCGTAATCAAGTAATAATATTAATAGCAAATTATCACCAATGTCATGAATTTTAACAAAATCAACTAAATGTTGGTACTGCTAAAGATATAGAAATTACAAGAAAAAAAGTTGATAAAATATCTCAAGAAATCATATATTATCAAGAACAAGTAGGTTTAGTGTCCTATAAATAAATAAATAAATAAATAAAATATAAAATATAAAATATATATAATAATTTTCCACATCATCACCACATCATTTGAGCCAATTAAAGCCACAAAAATTAGGGCTACCTAGCATCACTCTTTTGGTTAAGGGTGCAAAACTTTTTATTTCCTATTGCATTTTGAGCAATTGATTATGATCAGCATTTATGGAGTCAAGTCCTCGTTGACGAGTGAAACACGTTTTGGTTAGAATCTTAAGCAGGATCATTGGAAGAGACTCATGGATTGAATTGTAAAATTATATCAAGAATTGTAAGATTTTGCTTTCAATGGAAAATAAAATAAAAATTTATCAATAATGATAATATATGTTAAATAATTTTTAAATCACTAAAGAAAAATATATGATAAATGGGATAATTCTTGAAAAATTCATATTCCCACCCCTAAGGTGGTTCTACTGGGGACATAAGGACATTTGTTGGTGAAAAGGTAATTAGTTTAAGAAATTTAGCTCCATAAATACTATCTATCTATATAAATTTTATTTATCTGTTCAATTTTTTAACATATTTGTTCAATTTTTTTAATGTATCTATGCAAATTATTTTTACACCTATCCATCCAAATTAATCTATCTACACAAATTATTTTTTAACCTTCAATTTTTGACATACTTTTAATCTATTAATCAAAATTATTTTAATGTTTTTAATCTATATGTCCAAATTATTTTAATATTTTTTAATATATCTGTTGAAATTCTTTTAATGTATATGTCCCGGTTTGTTTCTTATTTGTCCAAATTGAATCTATCTATTTAAATTCTTTTAATGTATATGTCTTATTTTTGTAACCTATCTATAAATATTTGTAACTTGTTAGTTCAAATTTTGTTTGTATCTATTCAATTTTTTGAACCTATCTATCCAAATTATTTTAACATATCTATTCAAATTTTCATTTTATCTGTTGAAACAACAATTCAACAAAGCAGTTTGTATCTTCATTTTTCTACCTGTTAAAACAAGGTCTACCTTTAAACATGTTCTTTTTTATTTGTTTACTAAGGTTTGAAGAGAGAGAGAGAGAGAGGTGAATAGGGGTTTGAAGTGAGAGGGAGAGGTTGTGAGGGCATAATTTGTACAAATAATGCCTAACCCAATCAAAATATGCGCTTGTACTTATGATCCCAAACAAAAGGCACATTCATCTATCTTCTTAAAAGTTTATAAATTGGACCTATGGCCTGAACACCCATAATAAATTTGATATAATCTATCTTTTATGATAATATAAATTAGATGAGGCATTAAAAGAAATAATTTATAGTCAAATTTTTATATAGATACACACACATACACAGATATATATATATATATATATATAAGAAATAATTAATAAGAAAAAAATTGATAGGATTGAGATCGTAATAGATTCAAGATCCTAGCATAATTCTACATGATTTTATAACTAGAATTGTAATGATTTTAAGATTCTATAATATTTAAAATCTTAGTACGATTTGAATCATTTGATCTAACTAAAATTGTAGAATTTTAAAATCCTACTAGCAAAATTGGAATTCTAATAACCTATCGGTGAAGACTAGCTAGTCAAAGTCATTTCGAATCATAATTGGAATTTTGATATTGTAATATCAATGAAGACTAGCTAGTCAAAGTCACTTGTCGGTTTGCATTGCATCAATATTTTGGTGGAAAATCATGTGTGTATTGTTTTAGGGTGTATACCATATGTATTTTATCATAAAAATATATAATTTTATTCTAAAATTTCATAATGTTAATTATAAAATGCATAATCTTGCCATAAATTAACGTGATAAAGTGTCCAAAATTTTGTGGTTCATATTGTAATAGTTTATGGCTTGGTTACGATATTTTTTATTACGCTGATTTGTGACAAGATTATATATTTTATAATTAATGTTACAAAATTTAAAAAAATATATATTTACACATTTTATAGTAAGATGCATATGATATACACCTCTAAAGGAGTGCACACCAAAGCATTTTCCATATTAGGTATAAGGCATTCTGCTTTCTCCGTTATTCACATTATGGGGTGTCAAATGCTCTATGAAAAATAAATAAATAAATAATAATAAAATTTGATAAGTATATCCAAATAATTTTATCATATTTGTTTTGAAAAAATAAATGCGAATGACAATTATTTTTTGAAAATAAATATCGTAAAGTCATGTAGTCAATTAGCAAATTAATTTAATTTTTTAAATTAAATACGTACAAAATAAACATTGCAAATCATCAAAATTTGACCTGTTAAAATCTCACAGCTCCAAACATCTTCCAATGTAAAAAGTGTACTAGAGACGATTTTTTCACTCGAGCTTGTCTTTTACTAGTCATCGCTCACTTAATGCATGCTATATCCAATGGACGTACTATTATTACGTATTTTTGGGTGTATATTATATATTTTTGTGGTAATCCTACGTACTGTTTTAGTAGAGTTACTACAATTTGTGGTTCAAAAATGATATTAAAAATTTCGTGGTAATGTTATGTATTTTTATGGTTATGTTACATATTTGTTTGTTAGAGGATGTTTAGATAAAAAGAAAAAAATGTGTAGCATTACTACAAAAATACGTAATATTACCACAAAATATATACATTCATTTTTTAATCACAAATTGTCATAACTCTACTAAAAAATTACATCACATTTATCACAAAAATACGTAACATACACCACAAAAATGCATAGCATGATGCATATGGGTGTGTACTATAAAATTTCCCTTAGGGTGATTATACATCACAAATGTCACAACAAAATCATTTTAAGTCATAACCAAAAATAATAATAAGTCGTAACCAAATAGCACTTGAGGTATAGGAAAACACATCTTTGATTGTAACCAAAATAATAACCATAATAAGTCATAACTAACATCACAATGAGCTATAACCAAAGATTATAATCAAAATTACTTGAGGCATAACAAAAAAAAAAAAACTTTTTAGTAATAACCAAAATAAAAAATACAAGAGACTAATACCACAATGAGTTATAACTGTTGGTATTTTTCCATAATAATACGAGCAAAATATATAAAATAAAATTAAATAGAAATGACAAAATAATTTATTTATTTATTTTTTATATATTAAAGAATGAAATACAAAATAAACTACAAAACTAAAAAATATTGGAATGAACTAGATTATATCATAGAACATATTACAAGGCGAATTCACATAGACATACAAAAACTCATTGAATTAGATGACCCTATTGATGTTAGTCTATTTATACTTGTAGGGGTGAGCCTTAGCCATGAAGACTAACATCTATAGTTTCAAATCTTAAAAACTCATGGCCACTAATATGGTCATCAACTCCATCATCAAAAGATGAAAGTTACAAAAGTCTAAAAATTTCATGTACTTAATATATACAAATAAGTATGTATATAATGATGTTTGAATAATTCAAACAGATGGGTCGCAAAATGGATATGGGTGTTAGGTCACAACCCGATCTAAGCCCAATCTCAAACACATACACAAGCTAAGCCCAACATAGCACGGCCTAGCCCAAGCTCAAGATTAAGTCCAAGACCAAACCCAACACATGCACAAGCACAAGCACAAGCCTAAGCCTAGTTCAAACTAAGACTAAGTCCAAATCTAAGCCCAACTTTTATTCATGCCCACTTTATGAGACAATTCTCATTCACAACCTAATGGTTATCGCTCATTATTTTTATATTGTAATCTTCTCACTTAAGAGAATACAACCCCACTCGGACCCACCTCAACTGGTGGTTGGGTCCCATTTTAATTTCGACTTAAAGTTGCCGAAAAGTCATTATTTTCCAACAATCCCCCAACTGAATCAAAATTGGCCGAATAAAGAAAAAATGGACAACGCTTAACAACAAAAACTCGAAGAGAGAGCACACAGAATAACCCTGCATCAAAAAATGTAGTTGTTGGCCTTGAACCTTTTGTAGTGAAAGCCTATCGACTTTACTGGCTGATCAGTGAACGTGATGTCTTGAACTATTCTACCGTTTGTGTAAATCATGACAATAGACCATACACAGGAGTCACTCCAACCATCGTTCCTGTTCTCACTGGTGTGTCCGGTTTGGCCTTGGAACACTAGCCTGGTTTAGTAAGTGTCTTTAAAGAATTTGACCTCGTCAATTCTTAAAGGAAGTGGCCCTACTTTGCATTCGCATAGGTGACCTACATAAGGTATCTCACTATACCACAATTGACTATTCACAGCACTTAGTGTCATGAACCAAACCTGCCCCTAAAAGTTTGGACATGACCGGCCTGTACTTAGGCCTCAAAACCAAATTCCTTAGATTTTATTCAGTGTTGGGGCCTGAACGGAAGCAATATAATATCAAAATAAAAGATCCATTGAGCAGTGTCTAAATGCCAGGATCTTAATACATCATATCATATCATATATATATAATTTTGATATATCCTTTATATCCCATTAAGTCCGCACACATAAGTCTGTACAAAGGGTAGCAACCCAAAAGTTAAATATTGATAATGTATCGAAGACAAGTCATTCAAGACTTAACAAAAATATGCCATCATATGGAACTCCCTAAAATAAAACAAAAGGATCACTTCGGGTGACTCGACTAAACAGGTCCAGCAAAAAGGCTCCTGGAGCTAACCTAGGGTTGTCCTCTAGGCTGATCACCTACATAAACGTACATAAATACGGAGTGAGCAAGGCTCAGTGAATAATAGCAATGTAAGGAAGTTTATGTGTATGAGCATAAATATTGTAGTACATGATCATAAGTCACAAGTTAGACTAATTCATATTTTCATTTCTAAACGGCCTCGGGCCTACATAAGATAGAACGACTTTAGGCCCAACGTAATACAGAACGGCCTTGGGCCCAATATATCAACAGTTGTTTGAAACAATATAGGGTTGGTGGAACATCGACATGTCTCCATCTCCCTCGGCCTCTAGCCATGAATCATAAGTAATCCATGTCATGACGGCCTCAGGCCCATTATTCATAATCAAAGTCAAACGACCTCGGGTCCATTGTACATATCGTCATTCAATCATTTCCGTTATTCCAATTAAAACACAATTTATATAATATGCGCCATTCACAAGTAACATTATAAGATTCGTAATCACAATACATAAATGTAACATATCATTACACTACTACTATTCGCAGTGATGTGGATGAACAACGGTACCTTCTAGCACATGACGAACCTACACAAGGCACACACACACAACTTATAAGTTATTCACTTTTCTTTAACCTTTTCATATGTCTGATTCATTAGATTCTCATTCAATTGTAAGCATTTTAGAAGTATCAAATCTACACATTAACAGTTTCAGAGGGTCAAACAGGTCAAAAGAAGCTAATAAATTTTCCCCTATTGGCCACACGTGCGGAAGTCCCCCACCGCACCTGCTGGAAGGTGCACCGCATGTGCAACCTGCACATGCTTTTATTACAGAATCCCCCACTCTGTCTCCTCTGTTTTCTGCACGTGTGGCTGTGAGCCCTGCACGTACAGGTATGCATCCCGTACGTGCAGCCATGGCCCCTGTACGTGCGGTTCTAGCCCTGTTTTGAGCAGTTTGAAAATTCAACAATTCAGCCTTCTAAAGACAATTCAAAGCTCTAAATCAAGCAATTTAGTTCTCCATAACATAGGATATAAACATAATAAACATGATTTTCATGCTCAAGTAAATTATAACTCTTTTATTTACAAAATTACAACCCCAAATTGTCACATTCATCCCACTTCTTCATCTTTCCAAGATTTACCAAACATATACACAAACATATAGACATGTATGAAGGCAAAGCATGAAAACACTAAAGATTAGAAGGTAGTTTCTCTCAAACTACTCAACATAACTTTAAAACACAAGGGTCAACTCTCAAATCAAACAATTACCATGAATCTTGATGGTTTGCATGAATATTTCGCCAACCATGATCACTATTTCAAAACCCTAGCTTGGGTGAGTGGAAAACTCCATTTTAAAGCTTGATGCTAAGCAATTGGAGGGAGATTTGGAGTATTTGAGTTGAATTACACTCACCTTGAACTTCAATCTTTGAATTCCTTCAACTTCTTCAAGCTCTTTGTTGGTCTTCTCTTTCTCTCTCTCTCTTTTCTCTTCTTTTTTTTCTCTAAAGCTCTCCCAGGAGATAGTTTAGAAAATGTGAGTCTAAGTCTCTACTTTAGGTTCATATATGCATCTAAGGCTTGACTTATGAGCCTAATTTGGTTCATTTAAGTCTTGAGCCTAAATAATTCAATTTAATTCGGTACAGATTATGTCCTAAAAATCATGCTAATCATAAATGTAAAGTCAATTTCGGGTTATCGCACTTCTAAGGCTTTCAATTTCTAGCCTAAATGTCTCAATTCTAACAGATTTTCCCATAACCGACATATATAATTTCATAATCATATAATTCACATAATTAAACACAATTTCACAGGAAATTTCATATCAAGCATATCATTACACATATATGTAAGGATGTAAAACATGTAAGAGGGTCGGGTTATTACACTTAGGTCATTAAAACATCAACTTCACCTTCCACTACACAAGGTATCACTGTATAAAAAAATGGACAAGAGGATTTATCTCTTTAGTGACTCACTTGTTACACGCAATTAGGTTGTCTCTTTGAACCTAGATCTTGGGATCTCCAGTCAACTAGGTTGGGTTTTCCATTCCAGTAACATTCGCTAAAGGGGGTTTTCCATTCTGGTAACATTCACTAAAGGCCTTAACCCGATTCCTCTTGATGACTTTTTACTAACTTTTGATTTAACCCGTAGGTTAACGAATCTATAATATTGTTCTTAGACTGTATATAGTCTATAGTTACAACACAAGAGAGTAGTTGTCATCTGAAATTATGTCTTTGACGAAAATGTCTAAACATTCCATTATACGTATTACTCTGTGCTCTACCAGTACTTGATTGGTTGTCACAAAGTATACAAAACTACTAGCACAAGTTTTGATCAACATGGAATATACTTAAGAAAACGACAAAGCCATTCAGCTACTTCAGTAGCTTTATCCAAATCACTGAATTTCGATTCCATCATTTATCTCATGATACACATCTGCTTGGAAGATTTTCAAGACACGGTTACAGCTCCAATTAGAGAAAACATATCCACTAATGGATTTGGTCTTTATGTCAAATATCTAGTAGACACCTTTTTACTTTTCTAGTGCAACTAGATATCAAGTATTATGCAACCCATAATCTCGGCTTCATCGTAAGTACCTTAGTACCTGCACAAATGCCTTCTAAAGATATGCATCGGGATTACTCATGTATCTACTTAGCTTGCTAATGGAGTAGGCTATGCCCGGCCTTGTACAACTCATCAGATACTTTAAACTTCCAATGACCCAAGAATATTCTAGTTAAAATACACATTCACCATTATTCTCGACCAAATGTAGACTCAAGTCTACTAGTGTCTTTGACACACTTGTATCTGATTTACTAAATTTCTCAAGTATCTTATCAACATAATGAGACTGAGAAAGTACAATACTACTAGATGTTATGGTAATCTTAATACCTAGAATCACATCTGGAAAGCCCATATCTTTCATGTCAAACTTAAGTTTAACAATTTCTTGGTGGTTCTGAACATCTTATCATAATTACCAAATGTACAAACACAAACTGACATGTCAATTTGTTAGTGTCTTTGACATCCACACAATTGTGAATACCTGTTTATTTAAAACCCACTTCACAACATTATGTTGACAAATTTCATAGCCAGTGTTACGGTGCTTGTTTCAAATCATATAATGATTTTTCAAGCTTACAAACTTCCATAATTCTGGAACCAACAAACCCTTTGAATTGTTCCATAAAGATTTATTCAACTAAATCTTCATATAAGAAAGCTATCTAAACATCCATCTTGATGTATATCTAGACTTTGCACAATTGCGATCACACTCACCATAACTAGTGATCATGTATCAAAGTAATCCATGCCTTCTCACTGTCGGTATCTTTTGATAATAAGCATGTCTCATCGATTTTCATTCACTTGCATCTCAAGGCTTACTACCTATGTAAGATCAAGTTAATTTAATAACTTCTTTCTAGAGAAATCACAGCTTCCAAGAAGCTTTTAGCCTCACTAGCCACCATATAGGTTTAAGAAGATTAGATAGAGAAACTTTAAAGTTCTAGCCTTTTAACATCTTCTAGGTTCATCTCTTTTATCATGAAAACCCCTTCCTCAATTGTATGATAGTATTCTTGTGTAAATCTGAATATCATATTCGTCCACAAGGAAACCGTTATGCACTACTATATTATGCATAACCATTGAGCACAAAGTCAACGGATTTTTAGGCCTATTCTACCCCGCTTGGGTTTAGGTATTGCCATCTTTTGCACAACACCCCCACATTTGTAGAATTTAAACGAAGGCTTTCAACCTTTCCAAAAATTCATATAGGGTCTTTAACCAATTCCTTGTGTCACAATGATTATGAAACTCTCAAAATCGTATCATAGAAAACATATTCCCAAACCTTCATCAACCGAATTAGGTCTTTCTCGAATTCAAGACACCAACCAAGTTTGGTCCAACAAGTCACTTTGAAGTCAATAGCCTTACTATTAGGAATCACAAACCTAATGATCAATAGTCTACTATTCGAAACTTCATAACATGGCCAGTAGTTTTATCACTAGGAATCACTAATTTCTAAGCATGTTGTCAGTAGACTTTCCACAACTAGGAATCACAATGTTTTGACCTACAATCAGTAGTCACTTCACTACTAAGAATCACAATGTCTTACATAGATCAGTAGACTCTTTCATTACTAGGAATCATCATGTCTTAACATGTGACCAATAATCTATTCACTACTACAAACCACAATCTCATAACTATGTAGCCAGTGGTCTAACACCTCCTAGGAACCACCAGTTTTCTATCTCTGTGATCAGTGTTCTTCCACTCACTAGGAGCCACTAATTCAAGAATATGTTTGGAATTTAAAAAATCAAAAAATATATTCACCCACCCTAATGAGTTGTCTCATCTTTGCTTTCAAGTGAAGTCACATAGCAAGCATACATACTATAACTGACACAAAGATAACAATTAATTGCATCTAACTAAAAATCAGTCACTTTAGACAACGTAACTGCTTTTTTTCATAGAATTTTAGAATGTTCATGGAAACTTATGATTTCCTCTAATCACACTTGATCTCTTTTGATTGTTCTTTAAGAACATCGTAAGGCCTCAGGTTTTCAGGTGCAACAACATTTTCTGTTGTCACCTCTTGAAGCCATTTCTGAAAACCACAATAGAATTTCAGCTATTGTGTTTCTCTAGAAACCAAATTAACGCTATGAAATCCCAAAAGTAAAATTTAATTCAAAACTAATCTCACCACTAACTTCATAATCGAACAAAGTTAGGAAAGTTTCTAGGAAGACTGGAGGGGTCACAACAGTCCCACTTAAAACCCAATTAACTTTAGACAAAACTTTCAAGAGCATGTTGACTCATTGTGAGGCCCCTGAAAATTTTATTTTCTTAAAAGTCCCTTACTTTTGGAATATTGTAATGAAGACCCTTGATTTCCTAAATAATTTCAATTTTAACCGTAGAAGCAAAAACTCAAAAACTCTAATCGATTTCAGTAACTTAGGAATAATTTCTAATATTCTAATACTGATTAATTGACTCCATAAATATGGAATTACCACTTAAAACCCTAGATTTTTTTTTAGTTTTCATCATGTTCATCGGTTGATAACCTTTTTATTCGAAACAAGAAATCTAAACCGAATTAAATTCTCTAATCCTAATTTAGTTTAATTCTACACTTAAATAAATGTTCCAATTCAAACATTAAACCCAAAGCCCTCAAATTTTTATTAAATTATTAATTGACCCTAAATTAGTACTATTATATATATATATACACACTTGTACCTTTAAACCTATTTTATACACTATATTTTGAAATTTCCATCAATTGTAGACAACAAAAAAAAAATAATAATTCCCTCAAATCCACCCCACATGGCTGGACACCCTAGGGAAAATAAATATAGAAAATTTTTCCAAACATAATTCATGGATTTATAAAAAACGTTTGCTAGTACCCCCAAGACATGGAACTTTGTTTCCACCCCAAGTTCCATCCTAACCAAAGCCTAACGAGATCATAAAAAAAAATAACATAATTAAGGCATCTAATCATCCACCATTCTATTAAGTTCAAAGTAAATCCAAAATATCCAATCCATTTCCAACCAATGGGTACTTTGGACCTTTTGCACCAATTTTAGTATATAAATATAACCTCTCCCTTAGCATTTTGCACACAAGAAAACACATATTCAGTTGAGAGGAAGAGAGGGCAAGAGAGTGAGTTTGGTGGAGGAAAGGAGAGGAAGAGAAGGTTTTATTAACAAACCAACCAAGCCTCAAGTAAGCCACATCACCATCTCTACTTCTATTTCCTTTTTCAAATACATGTTATTAGAGATTAAAAATCATATTTTTAGATGTGTTTTAATGGTGTTCATGTGTACAAAGTTGATGAATTGGGCTTTGATCCTTCTTCTTCCTCTTAATAGATACAAAACTACCTTTTCTTTCCCATATCTCGCCTTATTTCCAAAGGCATATCATCACTTCAAAAGTCTGAGTTATTGATACATTATTTAGTATGTTTCCATCACAAAAGAAGTGAAAAATTTCCCTTAGTTGGGCCTTTTTTCTCACCAATTTTCTTATTTTGAGTATTGTGCATGAAAAACCCGTTTTACAGCCAAATTTCAAAAATTCTAGAACAATGTATAAAAATCTCCTGTATGTCAATTTTATGTCAAAACCTTCCTTAAAAAGTTAGATTTGAAAGAAAATTGGTTTCACTGAAAAAGAGTGAGTGATTTGTAAGAAAATCCGATTTTCGTAACGGTCGACGAATTTGAACAGCATTGGAGTGTTTCTTAAATAACTAAAAATCTAGAAAACCTATTCCATTTATGAATTTTTTTTTTGAAAACTAGGTGAAATTCTATACAAACCATAGGAAGGCCAGGCTCAGGAAAAATTTGAAATTGACCTTTTGATTTTAATCTTTAAATGGTACTAAATCTTGAAATTTAGTTTTGCATTGGTCTTTTATGCTCTTGTCTTCATGAATTTGCTTATTAATATATGATCATGTCTTGGTATGATATTACAAATGTCATGGTTATATACCTTTTATTTTAGTCCTTCAATGATGCTCATACTTATGCAATTTTTTTTTTCTTTTGTTACTTCCTTATGCTAGCTAACTTAAAACGTTAATCTAAATGGAAAACTTAATGGGGCGACTAATGGGGTTCAGATCACATGAGTATTGTTATGAGATAAAGTTATGTTCAAATTGAATTGGTTAGCGAGACGTGTTCCCTTTTGAAAGTTAAAGTCTTGCGCAAGTGGTTGTATCAAAACCCTTGAACGAAGTGATTGTATTCAGACCCTAGGTGATTTGGTGTGAGAAGGGAATGCGCAAGAGCCTATTTTACAGTCTCTTTTGAGGTCATCAATTGGCGTTACGTGGTATGTAACAGTTAGTAGGCGTCTTGGGTAAGGTTTGCAAAATAGCAAAAGATGAGGCATACAGAATAATCAACATCCAATTATTGTGGTTGGGAGGATAAAATCTATTTGGGGGATTTCTAGACTACTAACATCTAACCTTATAGCCTTTGTTATTTACTTGAATATCATGTTCCTTTCCCCTATTGTTGTAATTGCTATTGTGTATTAGATTAGGAAAAAGGGAGAGGGTGTGTGTGCATTTACTAGGCATTCAAAGCTCATGGCGTATTATGCCAAGTGTCGAAGAGGATCTTGCAGCAAAAAACGACAAGCTAGAATCTTTTAAAGACTTTTGGTTGTCCTAGACAAGCTAAAATTTTTGTTGCTTTGTAAAGTCCATCTGAAATTTTATTTTTGGATGTAATATTGATGGAACTAACTTTTGTAACTAAGGATGTTTTGTATCTATCCTCTTATTATATGCTTGTCTTTTTTTTTTATAACCAATATAGTTTTCCCATGTTACTTATGAGACCTTGCGCCAATGTCTTTTAAGATCTGTCAAAAGGGCAGCGTACTTTCTAAGAAAGCTGGACTTAGAAGGAAGCCTAATATGACTCCTCCGGTGATCTGGGATCTTACTCGGTCATTGACCATAGGACTTATTTGTGACTTTCGCTTGACTACAACCCTTAGTGTAGATTTTTGGGCGTCACAGCTTGGTATCAGAGCCTAGGTTTAACCCTTAGCTTGCGCAACCCGATACGCAACTCCAGAATCCCTTACCTTTGTACACTAGTGTATTTTTACTATCACACTATTATATCTATTTAAAAGAGACCAACAATTAAAAAATTTCCCTCCACCACAGGATGTCATCGGAAAGTCGTCAAACAAGCAACATTAGCGTTGACACATGGGAAGTTGTTCGTATGCAAGGTAGGATGGCCCTGTCCGTCAATACCTACTATAGCCACCACTGATGTGAATTTTTCATTGAAGAAATGATCATTAAGGAGATACTGAAAGTGGAGAGAGACTACTCTTACTATACGAAGGAGCAAAAGAGATCTTTGGTTTGACGCCACCTGTAGTACCTAAGTCACGCAACAAAGAGCGCAGTCTATAAAGAGTAGGATGATCAGAAGATGGACACCCTGATACACCGAGCCTTCGCAGACGAAGCACCACACCGACACTCGATGCAAGCCAAGAGTGGCAAGTCTTACTATCCTGGGCAGGACAATAGTCAGCCAATAGAGGTGGAGCAGCAACCGGGAACAACCATAGCATTTCCAATCGAAGTGTCATATGAGCACATTTCCCCTTCACCAATATATATACCCCGGTCTCCTGACCAGGTAGCTGGCTCACAAATGAGGATCCTAAGGAAGATATTGACTAGTCTGGGAATGAGAGTTAATGTCACGACCCAAACCTGACCCCAAAAAGTTTGGACATGACTAGCCTGAACTTAGGCCTCAAAACCAAGTTTTCTTAAGTATTACTCATTATTGGGGCCTGAACAGATCTTGACATATCATATCATATCATACATAAATACACGACATGTTGATAGGCATCCATTACATGTATAAGTCTACACAAACGGGTAGCAAATTGAAAGTTAAGTATAAGATCTATCATCCAGAGGATTTGACAAAATATGCCACCAGGCAATTCTTCCCAAAATAAAGCAAAAGGCCACATTGGGAGACTCAGCTAGACTGATCCAACAAAAGGGCTTCTGGGGTTAACCTATGGTTGTCCTCCAGATTGGTCACCTACATAACACACAATATATAAAAAAAATGAGCAAGGCTCAGTGAATAATAGCAATCTAGTAAGATTCTTGTGTTTAAGAATAACATATGAAGATTATAATTTCACCAGTTATGTGCTTGTCTTAATTATGATTCCTTCCAAATGGCCTTGGCCCAATATCATAACATAGAGCGGCCTTGGGCCCAACATCGTAAGATAGAACGGCCTTAGGTCCAACATCAGTACAATATAGAGCAGCCTTAGGCCCAACAGTACAATACAGAACGGCCTTAGACCCAACAGTACAATCCAAAATGGCCTTGGGCCCAACATAAACAAAACGGCCTTGGGCCCATCACGTATGCTATTGTTCTCATTATTTAATCATGTTAGGTAGTCTGTCCAACAACATAGTTTATGTATCATGCATTATTCATAAGCATAGTGGATAAGGTAGGAGCATAATTTGCAAAATAAACATATTGATACACTATTACTACTCACAGTGATGTGGACGAGTAACAGTTCCCTCCTGCACGTGACCTACATATAGCATGCAACTCACAAGTAAGTTACTTTCCTTTAACTTTTTCTTTTTACTAATTGTTCAATTCGTTAATGTATGAGAAATTGTAAGCACTTCTGAAGGATCAAACGTACACAATAATAATTTTAGAGGGTCAAACAAGGCTAAATAAAGTGATAAAAATTTTCTCCATGTGTTGCACGTGCGGGAGTCCTTCACCGCACATGCAGGAAGGTGCGCCACACATGCAGCCCACACGTGCTTTTGTAGCAAAAGCTTCAATCTGTCTCCCCTGTTTTCCGCATGTGTGGCTGTGAGCCTCGCATGTGTGGCTGTACATCCTGCACGTGAGGCCATGGCCCCCGCACATGCATTCGTATGCTCTATTTGAGCAGTCCGAACAACTCCAAACATCAAACTTTCCAAGATCATTATTAAGGTGACAAACAAACAAATTTCCTTCCAATATTGCTATATGTAAACATAATAACCATGAATCTCATACGCACCCAGATCATAACTTATTTAAAAGGAATTTCATGCAACTTGATGATCATAATTCATTTTATCTAACGAAAAGAGAGGCAAACATATAGAGATCAAAACTTGCAAACTTGAAGATATCCTCTTAAATTAACTCAAACAAACCCAAAATACAAGAACTAACTCTCAAATTAGACAAATACAATGCATCTTGATGCTTTTATGTCAAAACCCTAATTTAGATGAGTATAAAGCTTCATTTACATGCTTAATAACAATAAATTGGAGGAAAGTTTTGGATATTTGAGTTGTTATACCCTTACTTTGATCTCCAATCTTTGATTCCCTTCAAAATCTTCAAGCTCCTAGGTGATTCCCCTTTTCTCTCTCTTCTCTTCTCCTTTCTTCTTTCTCCAGGAAGCTTATGTTTTTGATTCTAAGTCCTCCTTGTCTCTCATATCCAGGCTTATATAAGACTAGACCCATTAAATCAATTTAATTCATTACAAATCAAATTTTTATGAAAATATATATTATGCCCTAAAAATCATGCTAATTGTAAATGTAAAGTCAATTTCAGGTTATTACGCCTCTAAGGCTTCCAATTTCTAGTCCAAACATCTCAATTCTAATAGATTTTCTTATAACCGACAGATATGATTCCATAACCATATAGTTCACATAATTAAACACAATTTCACATAGAATTTCGCATCAAGCACATAATAATTAAAGACTTAAAGCATATATGAGGGTCGGGTTATTACAGTTAATCTAAGGGTGGTAAACTAGGCTTTTGTAAGATCTACTTACAATAGGGATCCTTAAGATATATGTAGTGACTTTGTGACTATGGTGTGTGTAGTACCTTTTCAATGAAACTCTAATTTGGAAGCCTTTTGTACTGATGCCTATCATAAATATATGAAGTGGTGATTTGATCTATATTTGTTGACTATTACTTGTTTTAATATGTTGCCACATCCTAAGAAAACTGGACCTTAATTTCAAGTGTAGCAGAAAGATTACCTCTAGTTGGAAATCTAGAAACAGAATGGTGGATCCGCGAGCTAATGACTACTCAGAGACTAGCAACAATGCCCGGAACTGTCCCAGAAATCAGCATGGGCTCGTACCTGCGGGAGCCAATATCCCTAATAATCTTAGGCATCAAATTCTAGAAGAACTAGGACAACTAATGAATAATCGACAAAACAAGAGGACTCGACTCTTTTCAGAATTCAGAAAACAAAGGCCCCTCAAAGTTCACAGGAGTACCAGACTCGAGAGTAGCTAAAAATTGGCTTCGGCAGATAGAGGAAATATGGGACACTATGGAGATAACTGAAGATACCAACAGAATAGCCATGGCAGTATTCGAGCTAGATGATGAGGCCGATCATTGGTGAGAACTAATCAAGAATACCCGTGACATTACAAACATGTCATGGAACTAGTTTAAGGAATTATTTTTTAACAAATATTTTCCAAGTACAGTTCATCGAGTGCGAGTCAAGGAATTCCAAAACCTAGAGCAAGGGAATATGACCATAACCCAATATGCTGCAAAATTTGAAGAGTCAGCCTGCTAGGCAATTAGGTATGTAGCAAATGATGAAGAGAAAAGCAAGGATGTTCGAATAGGCGCTGGATCTTACAATCAGGGGGAGAGTTCTACTACAACAGCTCGACTCATATGCTGAGGTATTAGAGACGACATTAGAATCTGAAAGGGAAGTAGCCGATGCTAGGAGAATTTGGAACAAGTGGAAAGGGGGTCAGACATCTGTAGGACCATGAGAAGCTAGAAAGGAAATATGGCCCCGAAGCCCTACTCAAGGCCATTTCCATAACAACAACGACAAGAACTACAACAATAGATCCAGAAAGGAGGTTATTAACTAAAATCGACAAGACAAATTCAGTACTTTCATTGTCAGCAGTTGGGGCACAAAAAGAGCAAATGTCCCCAACTCCCTTCATCAGGATACCAGGGAGGAGGTTCCGGAGCAAATGCCCTAGCAGTAGGTGGACAGAAGCCCTGGTTAAACAAGATAGGATCTACCAAACAACAATACCAGAAGAGTAGAGGAACTTAGAATGCTACGACCAGTGGCAACTAGCAGAGTCTTTGCCTTGCAAGAAGAGAAGAGGGACCCATTTGTAATTGAAGGTAATTCAGTACTATATAGTTCTTGGGTGCATGTTTTATTTGATACTAGTGCATTGCATTCTTTTATATCCTCTGCTTGTGTTAAGTCATTAGAACTTGTATGTGAACCCTTAGAAACTACCTCAATTGTAATATCACCTATGAGAGGGTGTGTTCGGATAGGGTTGATCTGTAAGGATTGTAAGATAGGAGTCTCGAACCTACGCCTGACTTACAACCTTAGTGTCATGGAGATGTTGGACTTTGATATCATTTTGGGCATGGACTGGTTGTCCACCCATTAAGCGGTGACCGACTGCCATCAAAAGAAGGTAGTGGCTCACGCACCTGACAGAACATGCTTCTAGTTTAAGGGGGATAGGCAAGATTCCCTGACTTCAACGAAACGTACGACATAGTAGCACGATCAACTTGCGGGTATGGTAGCAAGTTTGATTTAAATGAGGAGGACCAAACAGAATTAGAACTCCTGCAAATAGTATGCGAATATGCAAATGTATTTCCTAAGGAATTACTGGGATTGGCACCAACCAGGGACGTAGACTTTAGTATTGAGCTACAACCTGGAACTACTCTAATATCTATGGCCCCATATCATATGGCATCAACAGAACTACAAAATTTAAAGACACAGCTGTAGAAGTTGCTCGAAAAAGGATTTATTAGGCCAAGTACTTCACCGTGGGGAGCGCCCGTTCTTTTTGCTAAAAAGAAGGATGCTGTTAAGATTATGCATCAACTACCGTCAACTCAACCAAGTCACGATCAAGAACCGATACCCGCTTCCAATGATTGATAATCCATTTGATCAACTTAGAGGCTCAAAGTATTATTCAAAGATCGATCTCAAGTCGGGTTACCATCAACTACGAGTCAAGGATGAGGATATACCAAAGACTACCTTTCGAACTAGATATAGTCACTACGAGTTTGTAGTAATGCCCTTCGAACTAACCAATGCGCCGGCAGTATCTATGAGCCTAATGAACAAAATCTTCACACCATATCTTGACCAGTTTGTAGTGGTGTTCATTGATGATATTTTGGTATATTCAAGGTTCGAGGCATTTAAGGATTGTTCTTCAAGTTCTTAGAGACAATTAGTTGTATGCCAAGGCAAGCAAATGTGAGTTTTGGTTAAAAATAAGTGAAATTCTTAGGACATGTAGTGTTTGAGACTGGGATTCCGGTCGATCCAACCAAGGTAGAAGCAGTCTTAGATTGGAGACAACCAAAAACTGTGTCAAAAATTCACAGTTTCTTGGGATTGGCTAGTTACTACCAAAGGTTCATTCAAGATTTCTCCAAACTAGCGAGACCAATGACTCGTTTGACGCAGAAAGGAGTAAACTATGAATGGGATGAAACTCGCGAAAAATCCTTCTGAGAGCTAAAGAAAAGATTAACTACTACGCCAATTTTGATCATCCCAGAACGAGAAGTGGGGTACACTATGTGTTGCGATGCATCTAAAGAAGGGTTAGGCTGTGTGCTCATACAAAATTGAAAGGTAGTCGCGTATGGTTTCAGGCAGTTGAAACCACATAAGCAAAACTACCCAACGTATGACTTGGAATTGGCAGTTATAGTTTTTACTCTAAGCAATGGCGACATTACCTGTATAGGGAACAATTTGAGATTTTCATAGATCATAAGAGCTTGAAGTATCTATTTACACAAACAGACCTTAACTAGAGACAGAGATGGTACGGAGACGGTGGATTACATAGACGGCCTCCTTTAGTTGGTTAACTCCTTAGTCTAGATGGTACAGAGAAGGGAGGCCCTGTTCACTACCACAGTCATCAAGTACCTCATTTTTCTCATCTGACATGCACTGATTTGCCATACTCATACTGTTCCTACACCAAACTGTATTGATGCTCTATTTTTTGCAAACTCTTTTCAGTCTCTACTTGCACCAGCAACACCTGTGGCATTCCCTCCAGCTACGGGAAGGGGAGACAGACGGGCTCCTACATGTAGCATGGGCAGAGGTAGGGGTAGAGGCGCCCAGAGCCAGAGTCAGAATGGAGACAGCGAGTCCCAAGTGTAAGGGACTTCTTCGTCTACTGAGAGGACCTTGACCGGCGAGGACACTGAGACCAGAGACACTGAGGAGATTGTGAGTGAGCACTCTATGGCCAAGGATGAAGATGATGATTCTGGTTTGGAGCCACATTCTTCTAATGAGAGCGGTGCTCATGGCGACAATGATCCTGAGTCTCGTCCTCAAAAGGGGACGAAGAGGGCTTCCCGACACACTTGACTTTGGCAGACACTGCTTTTCAACTCCTCTTTTTTCCCTTTCTTTTGCTTTATAGTATGGAAATTGTATAGCTTCAGATAGGCTCTTTACTTTTGCTTTTGAAAACTTGTATTTTCTCTTTTGTAAAAAAAAAACTATGATCAGGGTCGAACCCTGCAGTTTATACAAGAATGATTTTTTGTTTCATTTTGCACAATATCAAGAGAATGGCACAGCACTGGCATAAAACTAATTGTATCTGAATCTGAAACTAAGAACGAGATGAGTTCATAATCAGATATTGAGCCTATAGCCGACCAAAATACAAAATACGACTCAACAAAGGAAAAAAAAAAGTAAAAACAACTTAAAAACACCGATTTACACTGATCAGAAACAAAAGACTCAACACAAGACTCAAAAACATGCCAAGCTATTTGGTCGGCAAAGTTGGCCGGCTGGCCAATGAAATGTACAGTCTGAGAAAGTGGGTAGCTGGCCGACCAAGAATTGCAACTAGATAGCTGGCAACAGCTGTTAGCCACTCACACACCCTTATCTTCTATAAAGGTCTTCTATTGTTGTTCTTTCGACAGAACCTCATCTTTTTGGTAGTTTTCTTTGAAAATGGAGATTTTCCTTGTTGATAGGCTCAAAGATTGGATGACCACTTTAGATGGCACGGAAAAGGTGAATTTCAATGGTTTCGGCATAAACGCTCTTTTTTTCTTGAGCCACACTTCACTTTGTTTTCCATTTCTCCACACTGCTGCCTGTTGTTGGGACCCGATTACTCATGTGTTTTGCTTCGGATCACAAGGGATGTGTCACACTCTTGAAGAGTTTCAAGTGTTAATGGAGTCCCAGCGCAACAAAGAAATTATGCCTCAACCCTTTTCTGGCCATACACGGCTCTTGAACGGATGTCTGGCCTCTCTTTCAAAGAGGCTAAATCTTTGGCTCATGATGAAGAGCTAAATGTTCTTAACCTAATTCACTGTTTTGCTAACATTGGAAATAGGTGTGATATTTTTTGGCGAGGTTACCGCCAACATGATCTCTACATATGCTTGCCCACCCAGTATCTTCTTGCCCCTAGTGGTAGCATAGTTAGCATCTAACTAATTGAATTAGCCCAAAGCCTCAAGGAGGACCGTAGCTGTAAGGCTTGGCACTGGTCGAGACCATAATGGGTTTGGATGCTTTCCATCGATGGGAGACCTCACAATTTGCGGGGAGTCCACTGCTTCTCGAGGTATTGTTTCCCACCCTTTCTCATTTGTGATTTCTCACATCACTTTGGCACTCACTCTTTATTTTCTCTCAAAGCCCTTTCCTTACTTTTTCTCTCAACGCATATCTTTCTATTCTTTAATCTCTCTTATTTATTATCCCTTCCCAGGTGTGGTTGATGGATAAGCTGAAAGTCATGGACCCTTTCTCCGAGTATTCGGCTAGATCCTACTTCTTTCACACACAGCTTGTGAGCTTTCCCACAGAGGGGTTGTGTAGGCGCGCCCGCATGGGGCCCCGCTACTACAGTTCGGACTCGATTTGTGTCACGGTTCTTAATTTGAACCAAAGAGTCCAAATCCGGCAAATCGTTTTGAGAAACAGATTTTTTGAGAAGAAGTGCCAAACATGGACTGCTTTACCAGATACAGAGTCGCCACCTAAATATTTTAAAATGGGAAAATTTAGGAAACCCTGACTCGGTGCTGAAGGCCACGTGTCCGTCATCACCAAAGTTGCCTTGGCTCGGGAGCTTGGGTACGATTGGGGAAGGTCAGCTATGAGCACCCTCTCTTGCCCAATCCGAAGATCGGCCTCTACTAACCGTGATATCCGTTTTTGAAAACGTTATGTGTTCTTAAACCAGTTATTAGCCTAGAATTACTATGTTATGCGCACAGCAAACAAGTATAGACTAGATTGCCTAATTTGGAAATAAGCATTTATCCGTTTGTCTTAAAAAAAAAACTTTGGATTTTGCTACTCGCAAGTAGGCTAAAATACGGATTTCAACGAGTTTTTCCAACTCAGACAATCCAACCTTCACCCACAGGCATTCAAACAGTTTATCACATAAGCATCTAGCCACATGGTAAACATGCTGTTATGATAGCATTCACACGCATGCAATATGCCAAAGCATAAAATACTTACATCGTACTCTGTGCCAAAATAATAAACTCGTTAGTAAACAATGCATGATCCAAGTCCATGTTTAAATGACTAATGCAACACATGCAAGATGCAATTAGAATAGGCTCGGCTAACCTAAACATGGCATGTGAAAATGCTGCAACTAGCATGTATTCAAGTTAGATTTGAAATACTAATGCAGTTAGCATGATGCGCCGAGCCCGGTGCATGCAATACTGATGAATGATGCACGCATACATAGCATAAGGTATGCTAAATTAAACATGACCTATTACTAACCATCAAAGCAGGTAAGTAAAAGGGAGAAAGAAGTGGGGGTTGGAAGACATGCACACACTCACCCACACTTATTACAAATCCGCCCTCGCTCGGAGGAACCAAAAAGAATAATACAACTCAAATAATGAATTAACTAACCTAGCTAATTAATTATTACAGACCAACTAAATTAATTAAACGAATTAGTTAATTTAAGGGTCTACCATCGTGAGAACTCCCCGAAAGGATGTGAAGTGTGCAATTGACACTAGGTTTTATACGTACAACGCGCTGTCTTCAAAGAGTGAATTGTGTATAGTTTTGTTGGGTATAGATTTGTACTCTAAAGGCAGGTTATGATAGCAAATCTCTGTATTATCAGGTTGGTTGTTTCTTGTATAGAGACATTAGTCCTTTATCGTAGTAGTGGGTGTTGACGTTGATGGGCGGTGTGCTTGAAGTAGCTGGTATTATATTTCGAACAGTGGTATAGTGGGCGTTTCCTCGGTTCTAGGATTCCTTTATTGTATTTGGGTGTGAGAGGTGTGTACCTCGATTCTGGTTAAGTTAAGAGATGTTGTTGGGAGGATTGGTTGGGTGTACAATCCATGGTTAGTGCGTGACCTATGTGTAGGGTCACAATGTTTTTGTGTTTATGAGGCGAGGTTTGGAATGACGGTGTGGAAGTTGAGAACTTCTTTTGTTCTTCTATAGAGTTAGGATGGTAAGACTTTGAAAGCCTTGTAGGTGTCGTGTGTATGTGCTCGGGGCTTGGTTCAAGGCAATTGTTCAATAAGTATCAACAGTTGGTGGATTGACTAGGAGACTTAGTATTTTGGTTGTACTCGTGTATTGAGTGACGAGTAGAATGTGGATTAAAGAGTTGACCTTATTGGTTATTGAGGTTTAGAGGTTTTGTGTTTACTTGATGTTCGGTTTGGGTGGTTACGTGGTAACGATAACGTTGTGGTGTTGTAGGCCTTTGCGAGTTGACTTGCCTCGAGAGAATAAGTATGTAAATTTCGTTGTTGTGAGTTGACCTAAATTCAAAGGCATGCACAAATGCCAAAACATGGAGCATGCTACACAAGCTTTCAAAGCTTCAAAGAGGCATCCAAGGCAAGCATAAAAGCATGTTAAAGGGACTGAAATAACATGGCGAATGGTCCCAAATGACTAGATTAAGGCAATGATGCATGCTACACATTCACACACTTAAGGCCAACAAGCCAAAAATGCAAAGGGTCTATACTAAGCATGCCAAAGTCGACCCAACCAACTATAGGCAGACCTTAAACATGGCAAAATAAGCACAAAAGCTTCACAAAGCTAGGCCTAAAACATGCTAGAACAAGGGTTTACAACCTAAGGCATGTTAAGGCAACAAAGTGGCATTACAAGGTAGGTATGCTAAGCATGAATGGTGTACCAAAACCAACAAAAAAATAGAGGCATATTATGACATAATGAGCACAAAAAATAGCCAAGGCATGGTCAACAAGAAGCTTAGCTAGGTGCTCCCTCAAGAGGCCAAAAATGGTCCATTTCAAGGACAACAAGGAGAGGGGGTGGCCCTCTCCTTCTTGGGACTTCAAGGCAACATCCTTACCACTAAAATCCCTCAAGATTTCAGTGGTGAGGAGGCCCAAACACCAAAGTCTCGGAGCCTACACAAAACAGCCCAAAATGGGGCCTCTCAAGGCCTAAGAGGGGTCAAACACCTCCAAACCACGAAACACTCTAAACAAACTACTTAGAGGGCCTAAAAACAGAAATTTTTTGTATTATACACTAAGCTCAAAAACAGTTCTAAGATAGGCAAAAATAGTATGCAAAAATGGGGAATAAAGGGACAACTTCTTACCCTTGAAGACCCTCTTCACCAATGAAGCTCCAGCAGCTTCTTTGTGCTCAAAACAGCCCAAGAACCTCAAGAACAACCTCTGGTCCTTCAAGAAACCAAGGAAAGGTGTAACACTATGTGTTTATGTGCAATAGTAAGACACAAACACACTTATACACACATAAAGGCCAAATGAGAGAGAGGTATAGAGATAGAATATGTATGGAACCCTAAACCTAAAACCAGAGCTCTCACACAACTTTTCTCTCTAAAATGTCTAACCTAGAGCCAAGAGGGGAGGGCTCCTTTATAAGAGGAGCCAATCTTGTAAAGCTTACAAGGTAAGCTAACAAGAAGTCCATCCCACCATACACGTGTATGGGGGGGAACAAAATGCCATACAGCTGTATTAAAATATCTGCAAAAGTAGATGAACAATAATCGGCTGCTCAAAAATGCCATTTTGTCAAAATTGAGTGCCGACCGGCAACAAAGAATGCCGACTGGCAATATACATTGCCGATGGCATCAAAACACCAGCCGGTGGTCTCTGGCCATGGCCGATGATGTGTGGGGATGCCTCAAAAGGCATTCCCTGCCCCTCCAAGGCAAAACACAAGTGTTTGGTGCAAAACCAGACACTAAACAGTCGAGTTCGGAGATCCTGAGGCAAGGCGCGTAGCCGAGACCTCCGGGAACTCCAAACGAACACAAACATGGATGATCACCGGGTGTTCAAACGGTGACGTCCAAGTGTTGTGGACGGTCAAAAATGGGGTGTCTATAGGTTGTATTGCGATTGGATGTGTAGCAAATCCGCGACTGACATCGCTTGGTGTTGCCCCTAGCTTAACTTGGCCAAGATAAGCTACAACATGTCCTGTCAGTCGAGTATATAGTTGATTGGCTTTACACATTGTGTTTTTTACTTCCCATTTTAGTTCAGATGCTAGTTCGGGCATGAGCATACTCGTCCAGCTGAGGGGGTTGAATGCCCTACCCCATTTCATGCTCGTCCTTCACACTTGGCTCGATTCCTCGCTGCATAGAGGATAATAGAGCTTTTGGCCCCTGCTTAGCTTCAATTATGCCCTTTCTGGTGAGTGCTTAGCTTGGCTCGAGAACGAGACACAAGTTGGACCATCTTTGGTTGCAGAGACTTTTAAGAGTGCGAGCAAGAGGCAGAGGACCACTACCCGACTTATCTGTGCCCCTGGTTTATTACTTTGACCTTTCTTTCCAAGTTTTATAATGTAAAAGCAACTTTGATTTAACCTGAGACTTGGAGGTGTACTTGTGTTGAAATCATGTTATTAAAGTTGTGACCACTACCTGAACATATATGTTACAAGAACCTATTCCTACGGCTTGTGTAGGAAGGATCCTTTGCTGTTGGTCACTCTTGGTTTATTCAGTGCTGGCTACTGGTTATTTAACTTGTACAAAGACCCTATCCACTACGGGAGATGGACTTTGTACAGATCGATTGGCTAGTTTCCTCCATGTGCTCCCTCGAGTTTCCGGTGTAGGTGTTGTGCTGTGGTTTGTGCTTTTGTGTTGTTGGTAGGGCCTGGGGTATTCCCCTTGTGATTTTGTAAATCTTCCTATTTTATTTATTTCTTATTCACCCAAAAAAAAAATACTAAAAATTTTCCTTTTTGGTCAAAAGAATAGCATGTGTTACAAAAAGTAAAATTTTGAGAAAATCAACTTCATCAAAACTTTCCAAAACAAATTTTCATGAATGGTCACTACCTAACACACATGTAATCGATCCTCAAGACGTACAACCCTTAATCAAAAAGATCATAACTACCCACAACTGCATTCACCTTCACTATTGTTTTGCCCCTTGCTTTATCTTGTAATTGAACCCTTCTACCAAATGGGGGTAAAACAACCAAGCCAGTAGATGATGAGATGGACTGATCAAACAAATGGATAAGGATAGTTGAGTTGAAAATGATTATGGCCGAACTTCGAGATGAAGTTGCCTACGTATCCCAAAGATGGGAATTAGGCCTTATATAGTTCACGGTTAAGGTTCACTCGAGTATTAATTCTCTTCTTTTACAATCTAACTTTTGCCAAAGTTGCCCTTTCGGATTTTCAACCTTGCGAGCTCTATTTTTCTTTATTTCCAATTTTTCACGATCTAACTTTTGCCTAGGTCGCCCTTTCATGTTTTCGGCCTAGTGAACCTCTCAAGGATAGTATTTCTTCAACTTGTCCATATTGATCGCTTGCAAGAACTCCAAGCCATCTCCCATGAGGATGATTGCTCCTTCTAACCAAATAGATTTGATGATGTAGGGACCAATCCAATTGGGTCGAAACTTGCCCCTAGGGTCATGGATGGGAGCTCTGTTGTCTTTGAGCACCATATCTCTTTTTTTGAGATTTCTGGATTTGACTTTCTTGTTGAAGGTCCTAGCAATCCTGCGCTGATATGCCTAGATGTGATACAATGCCTTCAACCTACTTTCATCAAACAACATCAATTCTTCAAACCTATTCTGCTACCAACCCGCATCTACTATCTGACACTCAGCCATAATTTTTAGCGACGGTACCTCAATTTCGATCAGCAAAACAGCTTCCATCCCATATACCAAAGAGTAGGGGGTTGCCTTTGTTGATGTTCAAATTGACATTCTATAACCCTAGAGTGCAAAAGGTAGTTTATCTGGCCAGTCCTTGTAAGTTTCCACCATCTTTCGCAGAATGTTCTTGATATTCTTGTTTGCAGCTTCAATGGCTTCATTGGTCTGTGGCCTATATGTTGATGACTTGTGAAAAGCCACGTTGTATTTCTCAAGCAAATCCACCGCCTCCCTTTTGAAGTGTGAACCATTGTCCGATATTATCTCATTTGGCACCCCATACCTGCAGATGATGTTATTCCTGATGAACTTGGCCACATGTGACATTTTCAATACATGTAGACACCCCATTTTTTATGGCCCTTATGACTTGGACGTCCTTGCATGAACACCAGATGATGAGTTTGTTTGCTCACCAAGTGTTCAAAGTCCTCAGCGGAATGCCATAACTTTGAGCCTTTCAGACCCTACTTCCAGCCTGCAACCTCTGGTGGCCTGCTATCCATCCCTAGAGGCTACCGGCCATCACTTTTGGGCTGCCGGCCACCAGTGTATTTTGCAGATATTTTATGCCAACTGTGCCAACTGTTTGTACTGATGCATCCATCTTCACCCACATGTAGGGCTAGATCTCCTTAAGGGAATTTCATATTTTCTATATAGAGAGACCCCCTCTCTCTTGTAGCAAGGTTAGAAAATTTTGAACTGAAAATTTTCCCCTCTCTACAAATTCTCTGCACTTTATCCTACATACACTACAATTTTGTCTACACCTCCTAAATCAAATTTGATCACCTTTGGACTGAGGTTCCTTGAAGCCTTCTTGGAGCTCATGAAGTTGGTTTTGGCTTGAGTTTTTGCTTAAAATTGATCTTTGCTTCAAGAGGTATAATACTTGCCTTGTTAGCTTGCTCTGCATATTGGTTTTTCTATCTTTTCCCACTGTTTTTTGGCTGTTTTGGGGATACAAAAAACTCTATTTTTGTGGGTTGAAATTGGTGGTTTTAGGCTATTTAAGGTTAGGGGGTGGCTCACCCTTCTTCATTCCTTGTTTGTAAGGCCTTTCCACCTTTGTTTCCCACTTTCAAACCATCTTTTTTTGGGCTTTTGAATACTAAATTTCAGAGTATTTTTAGTGGTGAAAATCATGTTTTGAAGTCCAAATTTGGAGGGGTTAGCCTCCCCTCCTTGTGTCTTGTCTGCTAGCCTAGGTAGCTCTATGTGTTAGCTTATTTTTCTAGCCATTTGTAGTTTAATTCCAGCATGTTTTAGCCTCTAATTTGGACTGTTTTAACTCTATTTTGTGTTGGTTCAGTCATTTGAGTCTTGTATTACATGCTTGTAGTGTAAGTGTCCTCACAAGCTTGGTGTTTTAGGCATTTAGACACCACTTGTTTGAGTTGATTGCATGTTTTTAGTGCTTTTCTCACTTAATGTCAGCACAAATAATCTCTGCAACCTCCCTCCATTCTTGGCTTTTATTTTTCTTTGAAAGTGATTTCAAGTCACTTGCTTGCCAAAGCATGAAATTGAGGTTTCATACTTAATGGTTTAATCCTTTATGGGGTTCATTACCAATAGTATGATGCTTCTTTCATATCCAAAGCAACTTGTGTTTTTAGCCCTCTTTCCATTAAAGGACTTTAATTCATCTTTGTACTTAATTGGATTAAAGAATGGTTGGTAAATTAAAATGAGTAACTAAAACTTGGGACTAAAAGTGAACAAGATAATAACTTGTTGTGTTCAATCGGACGTTAATTGAACATATGGAAGTTTGAACCATTTCATACTTGCTAGTGATGAAATGATTCAAGGTTCCAAGGTCAA
>NW_021027209.1:867956-911422 GCF_004153795.1 Camellia sinensis | reverse complement strand
GAGTTATAGGATGTGTTGGGCAGGTTTGTTTCAGGTTGGTTGGGTTTAGAAACCAAGTGTTGCTGTCCAGAATTTTGGATCTTCGCTCGAGCGAGGAGTTTGTCGCTCGAGCGAGATGTTGTTTTGGTTCTTCGCTCGAGCCGGGGTTTGGTAGCTCGAGCGAGAGGTTGCGTCTGATTTTGGACCTGTAGCTGTGCATTCTTGGCTCGAGCGAGCTTTTCTTCGCTCGAGCGAGTTAGTTCGTTCTTCGCTCGAGCGATAGTTCCTTCGCTCGAGCGTGAGTCTGGTTACAGACCTGAGGGTTTGAGTTCTTCGCTCGATCGAGTTTTCTTTCGCTCGAGCGAGCTTTTGGGTTGTTGGCTCGAGCAAGGCTTCCTTGGCTCGAGCGTAGCTTCTCTGTGTCTGTTCGCTCGAGCGAGCCTGTCCAGTTTTAATAGACAGCAACGGGTTTTTAATCAGTTTTTCATTCTCTTTTGATTCCAAAACCCTAGGTCCGACTTTTCTCTTCGTCTACTCACCTTCTCTCTTAGGTTTGATCTATTTAGAGTGTGTTTCTACCCCAGATCCTTTATTAAAAAGATATAGTGAGTCGAGGGCTTCCATTTAATCTGAACGTTTGGTAGTTTGGAGCACTTTGGAATTTGGGTCTTCATCTCCGTCTTCTCTATTCGGGTTATTTTCTTCGAGGTAGGGATTTCCTACTCCATTTTATAAGTTTTGTTCTAAGTTTTGGTATTTTGATATGTTGGGAGCACTTTGGTAATTTTGGGAAAAAAAACCCTAGTTGTATTGATAAGTTAACTTGTATTGGGGAATTTGGTTAAATTCATGGAATTGAGGAATTCATTGATTAAATGGTATAGTTGGATAATTTAAATCACTCGCCTATTGAATTGTTGATATATTTATTTTCAGTTTAGAAATAACTGTTTTGGGCTATCGATGAAGGATAGCCGTGATTGTTGTAGACACTGCATGTGGATTAGGGATAACTGAAACTAATCATTGATTAAGTTATTAATTTTGACTGCTGAATTAATACAGACATTATGTGTATTGATTGTGTGTTGAATATGTTATGTGTTTACATACATTGTTTTGTGTGGGAGGAGATAGGGGATGTACTCCACGGTTTAGGGGAAGATAGGGGATGGACCTCTAAACCGGATTTTGTTTGGGAGGAGATAGGGGATGGACTCCATTAGCATCACTTTTATGTGTGCTTATTTATATTGAAGTGTTTTTATTGATACAACGCTAAAATGTGTATCAAACTGGAAGTATGAAGTGTTTTGATTTGAGCCTGAGTCTCATTTGTTTGTTGACATTGGAAGAATGTGAATTTGATATATATAGTTCATTGTGGTAAGTTTGGCCAGGTTCTGAGCCATATTGTTAATGTTGGAAAGTAAAACGTGTCATAGACATTAATGTCATGAAACTGTATAATGATGTAATTGATTATCTTGGTTAACCATCTATTGAATGCTATTGCTTTATTCAATGCTTATATTTGGTTTAGTATATTTCTACTGGGCTGTGGCTCACCCTATATGGGAACATCATTTTCAGGTTCAGGTGATAAGCTACCTCCACGGACTTAACTTGGAAGGACTTGGATTTTGAAGACCATTTTCAGTTGTTTGCTTTTATTTGTTAGTACATGTAAACATTCAAGCCTAGGGCTTTATTTGTATTTGAGCTAGAACTCATATTTTTGTGTCCAAGTGTTGGCTTGGAAAGATGTAAGCACACAAGGCATTTAATTTGATATTACATGTAATGGTTTCATTTAGTAATACTCTGATGAATGAGATAATGAATTGTTTTATTTTAATATTGCATGCCAATGATATATTTATAAGATGGGTTTATTTTGAGGGCGTTACAAATCCTATGATATAGCTTTTGCCCATTGCATTTATCGGAATCCTTTCAGAAAGGCACTTGATCACTGTTCTTTCCACTTGGAGGTCCGTGATTGCCATGGAATTGGTTAATATCTTAGGAGGACAACTCATGTGTGCTTTTATGTGATTCTATGCGTGATTGTTTGCATTATTTTATGTGGAAGTTTGTGTCCCTAATAGGTGAATAAGTTTGAGGAGTAAGAATGGAGCACATAGGTGCTGAAAATTGGTCTAGAATTTAATATTGTCTCTACTTCTTATAGATGTCTGGACATGCTAGAGAGGCCAAAACATTCCGGTCCAACCCAAGATCCCCCTACAAGAAAGAGTGGGTTAAAACAATATACCCATTCCCCCGGCCCAAGAAACTATGGGGGCCTTGGCTAGGGAAATGCCAAGGGGTCTATAGGAGTCCATGGAGATATTGAGAGTCGAGCAAGCAGTTAGAACCATTGAGGGAGAAACAAGAGCTTCCTTTTTGAAAAAGGAGTTCTTTCATTCTAATCCCGCCGAGTATAGCGGCGAGCCTGATCCGGTGAAAGCTGACGAGTGGTTGGAACAAGTAGTCAAGTCCTTTAAAATTTTAGACATTCGAGAGAACGAATTGCGGGTGGCATTAGCGGCCTACCAATTGAAGGGGGAGGCCAGGTAGTGGTGGAAAGCCCTAAAACATCGAGTTGAACACACTTGGGAAGCATTTGTGCAAGCTTTCCAAGATAAATTCCTCCCTCCCATGGCTAGGGAGCGGCTGAGGAAGTAGTTTGAAGAGTTATTGCAACTAGATACACCAGTGGCAGAGTTTGAATCCAAATTCACTAGTCTCTCACGTTTTTCATTCGAGTCTCTCGTATTTTGCACCTGAATTAGTGTCAACAGAAGAGCGAAGGTGCCTCGAATTTGAAAAGAGGTTAAGATCAAAAATTCTGATGAAAGTGGTTGGCAATATGATATGTGATTACAACTGCTGAGTTGAAACAACAGCTCATGCGGAGATTACTGTAGAG
Source organism: Camellia sinensis (assembly GCF_004153795.1). Taxonomy (NCBI): domain Eukaryota; kingdom Viridiplantae; phylum Streptophyta; class Magnoliopsida; order Ericales; family Theaceae; genus Camellia; species Camellia sinensis. The sequence continues at coordinate 908,508 of NW_021027209.1, read as the reverse complement.
GCCAAAGAAGCAAGGTAAAAATTGAAGAGAGCAGGACATTCGGATACGAGGAGTGATACGGGTTTTTCAAAAAGATCTAAGGGTTCATCATCATCCTTTTAATCACCTCCACAACAAGCTAAGTCCTCCAATTATGTGATGGGCAAAAGTTCGGGGAATATGACTCGAGTTACAGGTGCTTGTTATAGATGTGGCCAAATGGGTCACAAGGCAGTAGAGTGCAGACAGAAAAGTGGAGCACGGTCCCAACCTATGCGTCCACAAGGATAACCTTAGAATAGGAGCCAAGTCCAAACTTGTTATCAATGTGGAGACCAGTTTTGTCAGCTTAAGCAGTTGAGTTCTTCAGTAGCCGAGTTTGAGGCTGCATTTACTAGCTTGTCCAGGTTTGCACCTGCCTGAGTTGGTGGCGTCTGAGGAACGCCGTTGTATTGAGTTTGAGAAGAAGTTGAGGCGTGGCCTCAAGCTGAGAGTTGGGGGAACTATGATTCGGGATTATGGGCGTATGGTTGATGCTGCAGCCCACATGGAAATCATGATGCAGGAGGAGGAGGAGGAGGAGGAGGAGGAAGGACAGAAGGGCTCCAAGAGGAGTCAGGATGGTCAGGGTAATGGTAGGAGACAGAAGGGTTTTAATCCTCAGCAGTCTCAGGGTAGCTTTTCTAGATCGACTTTTCCTGTGCCGAGTGCTAGTTCGGGGAAAGGCAGTCAGGGAGACATTACCTGTTTCAAGTGTGGCCAGCTGGGCCACAAGTCTCCAGTTTGTCCTCAGAGGGGAGGAGTGCAGAGAGTAGCATCTTCTTCGGCTCGATCTCAGAGCCAGAGCCAGGGTAGAGGCCAGCCACTCTCGTGTTATCAGTGTGGTCAGCCAGGGCATATGAAGAGGTATTGCCCGCAGTTGGGTGGCACACCTAGTGTATCTGGTTTGAGGCAGAATCAGGGTCAGTAGCCAGCTCAGTCGGGTCAGGCCTCGAGGGCCAATCAGGGGGCTTCATCGTCCCAGTCGGTGTAGCAATCTTATGCTCCTAGGGTTGAAATTAAGTTCATTTGATAAAAACAATTGGCATTACTTAAGTGATTTTTAAAATGTAAGCTAAAAGTTAAAAAAAATTTAAGTGACAAAAAACATATATAATCGTGACCGAATTTACAAATAATTATGCATATATATTGACATACATGATTATAACACTTAATTATTGCCATTATCACTGGTTATCGTCATACCGGGCAGTTATTGATTGCTACCGCCAGAGGGTCACTTGTTGTACCGTGAGCGGAGAGTATTTTCATTTTCTGGGGGACCGGGTTGGTAATGTGTTACCACCGGGGTATGTTCCGCGAGAACGGAGTGAGCTTAGTGGTCTACTTGCTAACCTTTCGATTAATGAGGAAGATGAGTCTCAGATTGTGTTGCCAAGGGTGGTTTGTGAGTACTCGGACGTTTTTCCCGAGGATCTTGCTGGTTTGCCACCGCATCGGGAGATTGAGTTCTCTTTTGACCTAGTGCCCGGCACGGTGCCGATTTCTATGACACCTTATCGTTTTGCCCCAGCCGAGTTAGTTGAGTTGAAGATTCAGCTCCAGGAGTTATTAGACAAGGGTTTTATACGTCCTAGTGTTTCGCCGTGGGGAGCACCGGCCCTCTTTGTTAAAAAGAAAGGAGGTGCTTTGAGACTTTGTATAGATTACCGGAAGTTGAATCGGGCTACGGTCAAGAATAAGTACCCTATGCCCCGTATAGATGACCTGTTTGACCAGTTGAAGGGTTCCCGTTGTTTCTCTAAGATAGACTGAGATCGGGTTACCATCAGTTGAGGGTAAGGGAGGAAGATATTTCTAAGACAGCATTCCGTAAGCAGTATGGCCATTATGAATTCCTAGTGATGCCTTTTGGGCTCACTAATGCACCGACAGTTTTTATGGATTTGATGAACCAAATATTCCGGGAATTTTTAGATCGTTTTGTAGTTGTCTTCGTGGACGACATTCTTATCTATTCACCTTCTGAGGAGAAGCACAAGGAACACCTGAGAGTGGTGCTTGAGTTACTTAGAGCCCATAAGCTTCATGCCAAGTTTGGAAAGTGTGAGTTCTGGCTAGAAGAGGTCAAGTTCTTAGGCCATGTAGTTTCTGGGAAAGGAGTGTCTGTTGATACATCCAAGAGTGAGGCGGTGCAAGATTGGGCACAGCCTAGGAGTGTGTTTGTGGTCCGCAGTTTTCTGGGGTTAGCTGGGTATTATCGTTGGTTTGTGAAAGATTTCTCCAGATTAGCTTCGCCTTTGACTAGATTGACTCAGAAGGGAGTCAAATTTGTATGGAGTGAGACTTGTGAAAAGTCGTTTCAGGAGTTGAAAGTTAGACTGACTACCGCTCCAGTATTGATTATTCCAGAGAGAGGGTTGGGTTATGTGGTGGTGGTGGTGGTGGTGGTGGTGGTGGTGGTGGTGGTGGTGGTGGTGGTTGACATGATGGTGGTGGTGGTGGTGGTGGTGGCATGATGGTGACAGCAGTAGTGGTAGTAGTGGTGGTGGCATGATGGTGGTGATGATGGTTGTAGTAGTGGCGGTGACATGGTAGTAGTGGTAATGGTAGCGGTAGTGGTGGTGGTGGTGGTAAGAGTAGCAGTAACATGGTGGTGGTGGTAGTGGTGGTGGTGATGAGTTTATAATAGTATATATGAATACTGATGTTTAGTATTTATAAATTTAGTCATAATTAAGCAAGTTTTATATGACTTGAAATTTTTTTAAATTTTAATCTACATTTTAAGAAGCACTTAAATTTTTTAAGTAATATAAATTATGGTTATTAAAAGGGCTTAATTGATTATCACTTAATCAATTTAATTTTAAATGCTGAATTATGCTATCAAACACTCCCTAATATAATATTTGAAATTGTTATTTTCTCTTTCGGCTCAAAAGAATAAGGTGTAAGATTATTATTTTAAAAATTTATGACCTAGAGTGACTATTATGAAAATGACTTTACAATTAATTATCGAAGTTATGCTAAGGATCCCGAATAAATTATTAAATTTTTTTTATCAAACCTTTCACATAGATGTGGGACCCACACGAATCGCATGTGTGTGGGTCTTACACCTATGTGAGAGGTTTGATAAAAAAAAATTGATAATTTATTTAAAATTTATAGCATTTTTCTTAATTATCGTCACCCATAATGAATGGACATTGCCTCAACATTAATTCTATGAATTTCTACTAATCATAGGAAGATGCCAAGTTCACTTCTAAATGTAAAGATATATGATTGTATGATTCTTAGAGGTGTTGGCAATGTTTGGTGGTGAAACTCACAACTTATTTTTGAATTTTTTTTTTTTTTTGGTGACGAGTTGAATTTTTTTTTTTAATAATATTATTAAGAAATCTTAACTAATAAGAAAAAATATATCGGATTTCTCCTACTACTAAGAGTTGGAGAGTGATGTTTAACTAATTATCCCATAAAAGAATCTTAGGATTTGATCCTTATAATAAAATAAATTTTAAATTTTATCAATCAAAGTCGTAATATTTTGATATGTTTTCAATCCAAACTATTTGTTTATTTTCGTTAAGTAAAATTGATAAGAAAATAATATTTTATGGGTAAATTGCAAATACACCCTTGAGGTTTGCTTAAAATACGAATTGCCTCCTGTGGTTTGGAAAATTACAAATAACTCCCTGTCATAATTTTTTATTTAATAGAATTAATTGAAAAAGTGAAATTTCTAACTGTTCACCTATACAACAATAAAATTATCTGCATTATTAATTGAAATAAAATTTTAACATTATTCAAAATTGTTAATTAACTTGATGATTTATTAATAAAAGGACCTATTTGTTATGAAATTAGAAACCTTAGGGGCATAATGTAATTTCTAAAATCACAGGAAGTAATTTGTAATTTAAGTAAATCTCATGGGATGTGCTTGTAATTTACCCTATTTTTATCAGTAAAATCAAAGAAAAAAAGTATTTTAGATATTTTATATATATGTTAATTGAGTTTAATGATTCAAATATTATTTTTCAATTTATTTTACTTATCGAAAATAGACAAATGGTTCAAATTGAAAACAAATCTAATAAAAAATACAAAAATGCTTCCTACCCCCACTGGGGGTCGACCCCCAGTGAGGTGTTACTCCGGGATTGGTCCAAAAAAACAGTTTTTTTTTTTTTTTTTTTTTTTTTTTTTTAACTGAAGACAAAAAATATATAAAAAAAAATCAAAAATTAAACCTAACAGAGTTTGAAGTAAAAAAATAACAAAAATGCTAGAGATCCCAAACATTCTACCAAAAGTTCTACTAAATGTCTTACATAGGTGTGAGACTCACATGGGACTCACATTGTGTGGATCCCACATCCATATGAGACATTTGGCAAAAACTTTGGTAGAATTTTTAAGAACTCTAACATTACTCAAAAAATAAATAAATAAAACAACAAGAAAAGTGGAAGCAAAAAATCCCTCTTATTGTGAAAAGTTCACTAAGTTTGTCATTTTTCTTGAATTATAGTAAGTTATTTGGGTGAGAACATGAGCTCCATTATTCTCAACAGGTGTGATCTGGCTGGCTGTAGATGCTGCTTGGTGTATGTACACGCACAAAGACAGGAATAATGAGGGCTGGTTTGGAAGTTTGATTTTTTAGTCACTTTTTAATATTTTAAGAAAAAATTATATAAAAGTAAAAAAAAATAATTTAATAATTTATTGTGACTTTTTAATTTTAATTTTTTTTTGATTAAAATGTTTGGTTCCCAATCATCTACTAATTCTCACAACTGTTTTTCCGGATAATTAGAGATAAAAAAATAATGAGAGAGAGAGAGATTACAAATCAGTGTAGTGTTAATAATAAAATTTATAACTTTAATTATTAAAGCCATAAATTTTTTCATGCATATATAATTATTTTTCAAAAGTACACTTGATTTTTAATTTCTTCAAAAAAAAAAAATGCTTCCAACTTAACTTTTTTATTGAGAATCTCAAGTATACTTTAAACAAGTAATGCCACTATGTTTGGTTTAATTTTAAAAAAATTAGGATAAAATATAGTAACTTCTCATGAAAATTTAGAAAAAAATATAGTAAATCACACAAATTTGACATAATTACATTTAATTTTTTTTCGAAATTTTAATTCACACAACATTTAGTGCCTTTTGATAAGAAATTCATTAGTCGTTTGGATATAAAAGTGATATTGTTATCTCTTTTATAATGAAATATACATATGATACATTGTTTATTTATGTATCTTTATACTATTTGCATTAGTTCATTCTGTATAGACTTACCAAAAATGTGTTAATGTAATTATGTTAAAGTTGTGAAATTTATTATACTTTTTTTTCAAATCTGAGGAAGAGTGTAATTTACCCTAAAAAATATTTTTAAGTTGTTTTTTTTTTATCTTTAATTAAAAAAAATTCATACTATAGTCATAATTCACTAATGATGAAAGAAAACTCGTCTAAAAACACACAAGTTTTTTTTTTTTAGTTTTATTTTGTTTTTAACAATTTTTTTATTTTAATTTTAGTCTCTTTTTTTTTAAACTTTTTAAAAGCAAGTTGATTAGGTACATCTAAAAAATCAAAAAATAATAAAAATTTATTATAATATGAAAAAAATTTACTAAAGATAAAAGAAAACCATCTAAAAACAGTTTTTAAAAAATAAAACCAAACAAATATATTTGGGTACTTTCCAATGTCACATTTTACATGATTATCATTTGATTGTGACTTAAAAATTAATTTATTGGTTAAAAAGTTTATTTACTAAAATAATCTTAATTCATTTCAAATTTATGTTCCAGCCCAAGCCCAAATTTTAATTTTATTGAAGTCTTGTATCATTGACAAAGTATTTCTTTACTTGGTTAGTTTGTTAGTAAGCATCTACAATTTTAGGTGCATATTTGCACAAATTTTTTTTTGTTGTTGTTGTTGTTGTTGTTATATTTGAATTTTTTTGATGTACAGGTTTTTTTTCCATTCGAGCCATTGGTCTTTCGGGCCCTGTAACGGAATTGGGTTGGTTGTGTCTCAATGCATCATTGATGTTTGATGGACTTTCACTCTCAATAAAGCAAAATGGTAGTGCATTGGCTTTTGTGTATTGTGTTTTTTTTTTTTTTTTTTTTTTCACTGTAGCCTCTAACTATAATATTTGTTTTGAATGACTGCATATTATTTTTTAAATATGTGTGTGACTATATTATTTATTTTAGATGACTTTATAATAATTTTTTTAAGATGCAAAATACAGTTTATATATTTAGCGTATTCTTACAAATATGAGAAAGGGGAGCTGCCAAGTGGCCAGACGAGTCTTGCAACAGATGAAAAATGGTACAAATAGAGACTAAAGAAAATTTTACACTCTACCTTGCTTTCGACAAAACCCCTAATTTTTCATACGCAAAGGTTGAGGAAGTGCTACTTGGCTAGAAGTCCTTGACATATATTACTTTTTAAATATTTGTGAAAAGTAGTGACATTCTTAAAGATGTGAGGAAGGAAGCCACTAAGCAGTGGAGTAGGTTCTACAATAGGTGGCAAGTGTGGCTATTAGGAAATTAAGAACAATAAAAAGAAAAAACGTAATGGAAAAACGACGGCTTTGAGGCACGATGAATCGTTTTCTTTAAGGTGAAATTTGCACCCACTCATTTAGAGTGTGCTAAAAGGTTCCTAGCAAATCGCCTCCAGGATATAACAAAGCCAAAACCTACAGATAGCAACTCTGAAGGTTTTATGTAGAATTTATACTCAAATTGTAACTGGCATAATAAAGAAAAAATAGGAAAGAGAAGAAGATATATCAAAATGCCAAGGATCCAAGCATCTTATACAACTAGAGGAGATGCAATTTGAATGAACACGTTTGTTCAATCTGATTGAACAAACTTGTTCAATTCAAATAAAAAACTGAAAAATAATTATTATTAATTAGTGCATCTCGGCACATGCTTTTATTAGTAGATCGATCACATCGCACGTGCCACATGTCCAAGTGCCAAGTGCGCCTCTAAAGCGCCACATTGTGCCACTGCCCACGCCACACGTGCGCGCATGTGCTCCAGTGCTCCGCACTTGGAGCACATGGGATGCTTTCTCTTTATCTTGTACTAAGACAATAGTCCAAATGGGTCTCTTATTAATGTACCTACAAAACTATTTCTCCACTAACGATGTAGGACTCCCCTTATTTAACTATTACAACCTAACCTATCTACTTTGAACTCCTCAATGTATAACAATCCTCCACTAGGTTGTAATATTAAAAATTAAGCGATAGTCAGTTTTGACAAGTTCGTGAATATGAGAAGGTGTCTTTCGAACTAAACCTTCAATTAATGTAAGCTTTCCAAAGTTGTGACAAAGACAATGGTGACTATTGCTTAAACCATATCTTTTTTGTGTTAGAACCGGGAAAGCCACATACATGACTTTGTCCAGTTTAAATGAAAAAATTCTGATATCTTGCAGCACGTTTTTATGGCCATGTCCTATGTCCGGGTTTTATGAACATTTACAAAAATTAAACCCAAAATTTTGTTAGGAGCGGCACCACTCCCTATGCTCATATAGGTGAAGTTGACATATGTGTCCTTGTTATCCTGACATTGTTAAACTCCATTAAGAGTATTTTAACTCATCCTCCTCTTTACTTGTAACACTCTGCACTGAACATTCCGCGGGGCGTAAAATTTCAGTGCTTATTAAATCATTAGTAACTTGTTACCCATTAAAGCTTATCAGTAGTTTTGCTAAAGTAAGGTTGGTTTTCTATTACTAGTGACTTTCTTCAAAAGGTTTACGCTCCAGAGCTAAAGCGATTGCCTTTACCATTTCTCTTGTCAAGCCTTTGGTAAAGGGATCTGCTAAATTATTGCTTGTCCTTACATACGTAATGGTAATAATGCTATCTTTAATAAGTTATTTGACATATTCATGTCTCATACTAATATGCCTAGACTTACCATTATAACTATTGATATAAGCTCTAGCCAATGTAGCTTGACCGTGCAAAGCAAAAAAATGGCTGACATTGGTTGTGACCACAACCCTATATCTAATAACATATTTTGTAGCCATTCTGTTTCCTTGCCAGCGGCTGCCAACGCTATGAATTTTGACTCCATAGTAGAATTTGAAATACAAATTTGTTTCTTTGAAGCCCATGAAACAGCACTTCCACCTAAAGTAAAAATCCATCCGCTAGTGGACTTGTTATCACCTGCACTTGTGATCCAACTAGCATTAGTATAACCTTCTAGTACAGCTGCAAATTTTGAATAAAATAGTCCAAGTCTAGAAGTCCGCTTAAGATATCCAAGTACTCGTCCGATTGCTTTCCAATGATCTACACTTGGATTAGAAGTATACCTTGAAAGTTTGCTTATTTCAAATGTTATGTCTGGTCTAGTACAATGCATGGCATACATAAGACTTCCAATGGCACTTGCATAGTCAAGTTGAGCAACTGCTCTTCCTGAATTTATTGTTAATTTCATACTGGAATCAAAAGGAGTATTTGCTTCTTTAATCTTAAGATGCTCAAACTTTTCAAGCACTTTTCCAATGTAATGTGATTGACTTAGAGCAAACCCCCACTATGTCTTTTAACTTTGATTCCCAAGATAGTATCTACTTCGTTAAGATCTTTCATCTTAAACTTTGAAGTAAGATACTTCTTAGTTTTTGTTATGCCTTTCATATTGGTGCCAAACATTAGCATATCATCAACATAAAGACATATAAGCACCCTATATTCCTTTATGAATTTTGAATAAATACACTTGTCAGCAAAATTATGTTTGAAACCATTTGATAGTATTATGGAATCAAACTTTTCATGCACTGTTTAGGTGCTTGCTTTAGACCATAAAGAGACTTAACCAATCGACACACTTTCTTCTCATTAACAGGTAGAACAAATCCTTCAGGTTGTTCCATGTATACTTCTTCACTAAGATTACCATTTAAGAATGCAGTCTTAACATCCATTTGGTGAACATGTAAATTATAAATTGAAGCGAGAGCCATCAAAACGCGAATAGAAGTAATTCTGGCAACAGGTGCATATGTGTCAAAATAATCGATGCCCTCTTTTTGTGTAAATCCTTTAGCTACTAATCTAGCTTTAAAGGTTTGTAAGGATCCTTCTGTATTGAACTTCCTTCTAAATACCCATTTGCAACCAATTGCCCTTGATCCTGGAGGTAAATCCACTAAGACCCAAGTATTGTTGGACATAATTGAGTCCATTTCATCACTAATTGCCTCTTTCCAAAAACCCACATCTCTTGATGTCATGGCCTCTTTGAAAGTCTTAGGATCATCTTCTAAATGTAACAAAACAGGTATTTTAGAGAAAACTATATCTCTACTACCTTTAACTACGAAAACAATAGCCTGAGATGAAATAAAATTAGGATCCAAAGATTTCTCTTTTCTAACTCTTTGACTTTTCCTAGGCTCGATTAGAGCATCATTCGATTTCCTCTTATTTGAAAGAGTTGTTTGTGATGGAGTAGGATCTTCAGTCATTGGAGTTTGTGTAGGCTCTTCAATTATTTTTGAATCTCAAATGAATTTATCTTCAATAAATTCAACATCTCTAGATTCAACTATAACTTTAGACTCTAAGTCCAATAAATGATATGCTTTTGATCTTTCTACATATCCTACAAATACACTCCTCAAGGCCCTCGGTCCCAATTTCATTCTTTTTGGATCAGGAACTCGATAGAATGCTAAACACCCCCACACTTTGAGGTGTTCCAAATTTGGTTTTCTACTCTTTCGTAATTCATATGGAGAATAAACCAATTTTCTAGATGGTATTTTGTTATGAATATAACAAGCTGTGAGTAATACTTCACCCCAAAGATCAAAAGGTAGCTTTGCATTTATAGGCATAGCATTGACCATATCAACAAGTGTTCTATTTTTCCTTTCAGCCAAACCATTTTGTTGTGGTGCGTAGGGTGCAGATTGTTGATGAACAATTCCATGTTCTTCACAAAGCTAGAATTCATTAGGAAAATATTCCCCTCCGTTATCACTACGAAGCACCTCTTTTATTTATTTATTTTTCTGATTCTAAACTTCAGATTTGTATCTTAAAAACATATTAAAAGCTTCATCTTTTGTTCGAATAAAATAAACATGAATATACCTCAAAAAATCATCTATGAAAGTTATAAAATACCGTTTGCCTCCTCTAGTTAACTGACCATTTAATTCACAAATGTTAGAATGTATAAGTTCTAGAAGTTGAGAATTTCTTTCTGCCTTGGGAAAAGGTTTTTTAATCATCTTAGCTTGAATGCAAATCTCACATTTTGATTTGTCACAAGGTTTAAAAGAAATCAAACCTTGTTTAGACATATAATTCAATGAACCATAATTCAAATGTGCTAAACGATTATGCCACAAACAATCAGACTCAACAATATAAGCAGAAGAAATAGTCTTATTATTAATACTGAGTTTAAACATCCCGTTACAAGAATAGCCTTTTCCAACAGACACACTGCCCTTAGACAGAATCAACTTATTAGACTCAAGAACAGCCTTCATGCCATTCTTACACAACAGATTTGCAGAAATCAGATTTTTCTTAAGGTCTAGAACATGCAGAACATTCATCAAAGTAAGTTTCTTGCTCGAGGTGAAATAAATCTCAATGTTACCTTTGCCCAGAACCTTAGCGGTGTTACCATCTCCCATGAGTACTTCTTTGACACCAGAAAGGTCATAGTTCAGAAACTGATTTTTGTCATTACAGACATGCACAGTTGCACTGGAATCGAACCACCAGTCCGAAGTTCTTTGTACAGTAGTCATATTCACTTCGGTAAGCATTCCAATTTCCATGGCCGAAACCATGGCTACAATAATTTTCACATCTTCTTCTAGTACGTTCGTAGCATGTGAACCAGTGCCCTTGTCTTTATCTTTATGTTTCTTTAGGATTTTACATTCATGGATATAATGCCCTAGCTTTCCACAATGAAAACATGCTCTTTTTAACTTCTTGAAATTCTTCTTGTTAATGCTCAAACCCTTTCTATTGTTCTTGTTTGTTCCAACCCCATCAACATAATTTACGGACGACTTTGGATAAACACCATCACGAATTCAATTTTCTTCTTCAATTTGTAAGTGCTTTCCTAATTTCTCGAGAGTAAGGTCTTCTGTTAGATGCAATAATTTCTTCCTATAATCATTCCAACTAGGAGGGAGTTTTGCTATAATAGCCCCAACTTGGATAGATTCAAGAACTTGAACATTAAGATTAGGAAGCTTACTCACTATCACTTGCACATCATGCATTTGGTCCATAACAAGACTAGTATCAATCATCTTAAATTCAAAAAAAATCAGAATTAAAAACTTATCTGTGCCAATTTCCTCAGTCTTGTATTTGAATTCAAGGGCCTGCCATATCTCTCTCGGTGACTTGATTGGCGTAAATAGATCGTAGAGACAGTCTAACAATGTGTTCGATATGCCCTCTGCAAACCACTTCATCTTCTTTGCGTTTCTTGCATTGTGCATTGATCTCATCTGTATCTTTGTCACTGGGCGGTGATAACGGTTGTAAATCTGAACTCAACACATAGGCAATCTTTTGTTGTGTAAGGAAAAACAACATTTTGTCTTGCCAGCGAGCATAGTTTGTTCCATCGAACCCATCCAAACAAACAAAATCTTGATTCATGATTTTAAAAGCTGTAACATCTGAAGTTCCTTCCATTGTTGAAAATTCACCTTAAAATTGTTAGAAAATTAAGAACAAAAAAAAGAAAAAACAAAATGGAAAAACAACGGCTTTGAGGCACGATGAATCGTTTTCTTTAAGGCGAAATTTGCACCCACTCATTTAAAGTTTGCTAAAAGGTTTCTAGCAAATCGCCTCTAGGATACAACAAAGCCAAAACTTACAGATAGCAACTCTGGAGGTTTTCTGTAGAATTTATACTCAAACTGTAACTGACATAATAAAGAAAAAATAGGGAAGAGAAGAAGATATATCAAAATGCCAAGGATCCAAGCATTTTATAGAACTAGAGGAGATGCAATTTGAAAGAACACGTCTGTTCAATCTGATTGAACATACTTCTTTAATTCAAATAAAAAATTGAAAAATAATAATTATTATTCAATGCATCTCGACACATGCTTTTATTAGTAGATCGATTGCATCGCACGCACCACGTGCCAAGTGTGCCACTACCCACACCACGCGCGCTCCAGTGCTCCACACTTGGAGCACATGGGATCCTTTCTCTTTATCTTATACTAAGACAATAGTCCAAATGGGTCTCTTATTAATATACCTACAAAACTATCTCTCCACTAACAATGTGGGACTCCCCTTATTTAACTATTACAACCTAACCTATCTACTTTGAACTCCTCAAAGTATAACAGTGGCAAGTTGTACAAATAAAGACTAATGAAACATTTTCACCCTATCTCGTTACGCATGAGACTTGAATCTCCAATCTCTCATTCACAAAGGTTAAGGAAGTGCTATTGGATTAGAAGCCCTCTATGTGTATCACTTTTAACATATTTATGGATGGCATTGGCATAGACAAGTATACATATTTTATTTGTTACTTGTTTTATAGTTAAAATTTAGGATTGTATTTATTTTTTTGATGAGTAAAATTTAGGATTGTGGAACACTGATAAATGTGTTTAGATTGTATATGATTTAATGCCGTGGTTGGATGTGAATATGCAATTATTTGTGTTTTGTCTAAATTAAAACCATGAAAATTGAGTTGATACTTTATGTTATGTTAAATTGGTGTTGAAAGCATGGTTTTAAAAACTGGACCGTATCGGCCGATTCAACCGGTTGAACCGCCGACCGGTTGAGGTTCCGGTCCGAGTACACCCACTAAACCAGTCATAGTGGAAAACCGGCCTATTTTGAGAGAACCGAAAAAACCAGCGGTTGAACTGTCGAACCAGTCGACCCGATTCCGGTTCACCGGGTTGATAAAACGAATTTTTTGTATTTTTTTTATGCTTTCTTTCTTTTCTTTCTTTCTTATTATATATATATATTTTTTTTTTTTTTTTTCAATTTTTCTTTTTTTTTCTCTCTTTCTTTCTTATTTATATATATATATATATTATATATATATAAAATATAAGAATATAAGAAAATTTTAATTTGAAACTCTTTTTTAAGGGTCTCCTCTTGTGAGGAATCCCATTAAGAGTTTTGATGAAATTATTGTGAAAGTCTTCACCTATTTATAAGAAAAAAATTCTTTCAAAATGACTCAAGAAATCCATGTGGGATTCAATCAAATGTATTGGAGGGAATATTAAAATTTTAATATCCCTCCAAAATTTTTGCTCTTCTTTCAATTAAATTATTTGAATTAAAATCATATAGAGGGAATATTGAATATTTGATTTCTTCTTCCAAAATTAAAATTAATGATATTTTAAAATATATTTTTATATGTTTTTAGTAAAAAAAAAAGTATTAGGAGAAATGTTTAAGATTATTTAATTTATAATTTTATTACTTATATTTTTATTTAAATATAATTTTAATATATTTATGACGTCACGGTTCAATTCCGGTTCAACCCGACAGTTGAACCGGTGACCCGTCCATCCGATCATTTTTCCGATTCACTCACCGATCCGATTTTTAAAACATTGGTTGAAAGTACCAAGAAAGTGCCTTTGTTTCCCGCCACCAGCAAAGTGCATAAATAGGCCCAATTTTCTTTATAAATATATATAAATTATGAAATAATGATTCACAGGTCTTGTTACAAGGACTTGTGCATAATTAAATCCCATGAGTGTTTGTAGATCAAAAAGTCCTAACAGTTGGATTTAAAGACTTTTTGTAACGATTTTATGAATCTGTCGTTAAAAATGACAATTAATGACGTTTTTCTATAATGAATTTTTTAAACTGTCTTTAAAACCTAACAATTAGTAACACTTTTTACAAAAACGTCGCTAAAAAAAATAAAAATGATTTTGTGAAAATAATTAGTCAACAAAACTTTTTGATACACTAAAAACTCAAGATGACTTTGGTGCACACATCTGCCTAATAGGATTTTTCATCAGTTCTCCAAAAAATTATCACCAAAACAGGCCCAAACTCAAAGAAGGTCCAAACACAAGCCCATACTTATTTTCGAAAAATAAAGAAATGAACAAGTAGGCCCAGAGAAGGCCCAAACCATCTGATTGAACAGAGGATTTTATTTGCACCCAAAAAATAATTTAGTACACTCAATTTCTCAATAATTATTATTAAATTATTTAAGGTTATAATTTATTCTCAATGGACCCAATACATTTTTTCACTAATTATCCTTCAAGATACACCTTAATAACAAACAAATCAAAAATTCATTTATGTTGTGTATGATTGTGAGATTTAGAAAATAAAAAGAAAAAAGTAAGTAAAAAGTGAATAAAATATACTTATATTTCATTTAATTTCACACATTTTTCTTTTCCTTCTCCAATTTCTTTTTCAAATGTTCCAACCAAACACAACATTAATTATTATTCATAGATAAAGCCATCAGTTGAAGCCACAACAATGAATCAAATAATACTAAATCAACCTATGATAAATTAAAAGCACCAATTATTTCTTAAATTCGCGAATAGAATGACCAAAATCAATCTGTCCCCTTTGGTTGTGTGTTAATTCGAAATTTCATTTTTTTTTTCTCATTTTTGCGGAATAAACATTAAAGTTGTTTGAAATAGTATTTTCAAAAACTATTTTAGGAATAACTTCCTGCAAAAACCCAATTTTAAGATAAAAAGAAAAGTAGTTTCAGGATTTTCAAAAACTATTTTCACACACATATGAAGGATTTTTGAAAATTTGTTTCACACAAATTTTAATTCTTATTAATAATTATATTGATGATAATGATGAGTTTTGGTAAGTTGGATTGCAATTTTAGAGTGATGAAGAAGATGTACAGAAAATAATTGAAATTTGGGAAAGAATATGAAAGACTTGAATATGAACAATAAATATAAGTGATTAGTGTGTACCATGAGAAAAAAATAATATTTTATTTCAGAGTTTAGTTTATATTGTCCTCATTAGTAAATTTAAATTAAGATATAATAAAAAGTAAAATTTTAAAATTTTAATTAAACATATCTAGTTAAAATTTAGACGCAAATAGAATCACACAATTGAAACGCTCGATCAATTTCAAAAATTACATTTGATCAACAATAGTTGAATTTTTCTTAACCTGATACCATTTGGTTGGGTAAAAGGTAGCATGCCAATCCATCCAAACTATGATTACCCTTAGGTTTGGGGGTACTGCTATGAGGGACTTACGGCAGTACTTGCTGTGAGATGAAACGACATCGTTTTTATCTCCTAGATGCATATTCAAGTACAACAGTGATTGATGTGAGATGAAACGACATCTAGATGCATATTCAAGCTTAAAAAAAAAAAAAGTTTATTAAGAGGGCCTGATCCTGGACAACCTCGAGAGAGAAAATGCCTTTAGCCACTATGCTACTTAGTCTACTCATAAATATTTTGGACATATATTATATTTATTACATTATGTAGGTCTTCCAGATAAAAAAAAAAATTACAATCTGCAGCCACAATAAAGCTTATAAATTTTTTAAAGAAAGTCCTTTCCATCTTCAAAAAAAACATTTCAATCTGCACAATCCGATACTCTGTTATGTATCAAACACAAATAAAATAAAACACAATAACAGTGGCTTCTCCTTAAATAAACCTTGAATCCATATTAAATCTGCACAATTTGATGCTTTGTTATGTATCAAACAGAAATAAAATAAAACACAATAATAGTGGCTTCTCCTTAAATAATCCTTGAATCCATTTCAATTGAATTCTCAAAAATAAAGCAAAATGGTGGCCCGCTAGATAAATGTTTACATTTCAATTTTGCGGGGGTGGTTCCAAATGACTGAAAAAATCAAACAAACTATCATTACGAAAGACCGACTTAGCCACCATGGGACTGTGCTTTGCTAGATCAAATCCTAATCCCTGCAGCCAAAAAAAAAAAAAAACAAAAAAGAAAAAGAAAAAGATAAAAGGAAATGCATTGAAATTAAATACACATATATGTAAAACAAAAATCTAGATAACAAACAAGTATATTACACACCTGAGAACCTTGTGGATTGTACGATTCTTGGGAAGACAAAGGTGTTGATAGTGGATAAGTTGGCAGGCATTCAAAATTAACATCGTGCATGAACAGATTATATTTGGAATTCATTAGTTGTGGCCAATTGGGTATCTCAGCACCCTAGTTCATAAAATATTGTTAGTAGCAACTAAATGTTATGATCATTATGTACTTAAGTAATATGATTTCAATACAAAGAATACGATCACACCGGTGTGTGGTTTGAAGATGAATTCTGAATATTTCTAGTGTCGCTTGACTGTCCAATACTCTAAAGAGGTTGTAAAACATTTATCAATACATTGCAAAATTTAAAAATAAATCTAGCCAATTTGAAATAAAGTACTTCAGTAAATTCAATACGTAAGTAAGGCGGCTAGGTTGCGAAACAACTTTTGTTCTCTTAGTAGTCTTCTCATGCCAAGGTTTTAATCTACTCTCACCCTTGTGTTCGCCCTCTTTCTTTTTGAAGCCCTTAGCTTGTGCAAAGTTTGGATCAACTGCAAATTCTTTGGTACCCACTTCATTATTGCCTCCACTACCAGAAGCGCCTGAGCCGTCTAATGAAGCCATCATATTGTCTACTTGTGCACACAAATTCCTAAGAGTTTCATCAACTAATTGATAGACAGGTTTTCATTCAGATGATCGAGTTGCTAGTTTTACCATTCTAGGACAAATATCTCTACAGTGTGCTGCCATCACCAACTTAAGGTCATTCTCAACCACTATAACTGTTTCCTTAATTGCACAATCCTTCGCATCTAGTCTCCATCGACCTAATATATACCTTTCAAGAATTTTCATAATAGTCAATTTATCAAGCGCCTTAATTGCATGACCACATAAATCTCCAAAACTCTCAAATTTTTTACAAGTTCAATGGATTTCTCGACAATTATTGTCTCCTCCTGACTCATTAACTTCCACATTACCTTTCACAATATACTCTCTATCCTCTCCATATAAGCCAATCACATACGTTACTTCTCTTATTAACTCATGGCATCGCTTCACTTGACAGCAAAGGGATGTGTCTAACTCATTATGGAGTCAGTCAAAGATAGAAAGGGTATATAACTTAGCAACTTGAATTAACGTGGGAGACATTTTCAACTTTATTCTCGGCAATTGTTGTCTAGAATTGTATATAGCTTTTACTTCTTCATACCGCTTATCCATAACAACTCGATTGAAGTGTGTAAAAAATTGAACAATGTTATGGTCAACTTTTAAATGCTTCTTCAATTCTGCATTCAAGCTTTCACTAAGTTGAGTTCGTATTCCTGCAGTATATACCAACTTCATATACACATGCGCCCACTTCTCTCTAAGTTCCCAAGTCTTCTTTATCCATAAGTTCTCTTGCAAGTTTTATTTATGAATCAAAGAATCCCAAGCTTCAACCAACTCATGTTCATCCTCATACAAAAATGTAAGTTTCGAAATCGTAATCAAATTTTAAACCACCCTTGAACAAGTAGCCTAAATGCTTTAAAGCATTTTGCATTAGGTGAAAAGTGCACAATCCATGAAATACCTCAGGCATGATTTTAGAAATTGCCTTAGCCATTGCCTAATCTTGACTTATAAAAAAACTAACAGGCTTTTTCTTTGGCATTGCATGCAAGAAAGTTTCAAATAACCACTCAAATGATGCCTCTTCCACCATTGTCTTCACCTCAGAATTGTCTTGTCCAACGTTGAATCCATAGTGTTGATGTCGAATCCACGACAATGAGCCACTTCGGAATCCACCAAAGCTTCAGGCCCAAATTTCACAGAATCCACCGAAGAACAACTCTCTCTTTTGTGAATAGAACAAAATAAACAAAACGCTTTGATATAATCCACTCAATTCATGATATAAACTCTCACAGATATCAAAGGAAACTAGCAAAGAAGTTCCAGATAAAAATCCTAATACCCAAGAAGAAGATTTGGAAGTTATCCCCTAGAAGCTAAATTAATCACAGATTTATAGCAAACAGAATCGCGATCTCCGCTCGAGCATAGGAATGGACGCTCGAGCGATCTGACTAAAACGCGTGCTTCAGAACCGCGATCTTTGCTCGAGCGCAAGAAAGGCTGCTCGAGCGTAAAAATACAACTCTCAATACTTTTGCAGGCGAGCGAAACTTCTGAAAGGATTGCATCTTCGCTCGAGTGAAAAATCGACTGCTCGAGCAGTTAAATAACTTCGACTGCAATTTTGTTTTTTACTTCTGGGGCGCTGCCTCTCCACCCCGCCTGGGCGCTGCCCCTTATACCCTCGCAAGCTGATCGGGTAGCTCGATCCTCAACATAATTAGCGCAGTGGAAAATATAAAAGAATTAACATCACAAACTCCTCTGCAAGGCGCAATTCAGGTTGGATTCGAATCTAAATACTCATAACCTCACTAAAATAAAAGAATGAATAAAATTACATCTAAAAGAAGTTTTGTCAAACGGGATTGCCAATAACAAAAACCTAACAATCACCTCATTTGGCAATGCTGTGACAAAACACACCTAACAAATAAAATCCTAATCACTGTAACCCATTACAGTCAACAAAAACAAACTTTTTTCTGAAGGTCATGATCTATAAAACAACTATTAGTGCCACAAGAGTATATAAAAAAGCAATTGACATATGACAAGATTGTCTTGAAGCATGAGATATAAGCATGAATAGATGTAAATTGGAGATTTTAAGAACATGTAGCATGAATAGATGAAAATCCTAAGAAACATGCAAACACGTTCAAAAACCATTTTGACTCAAACTTCTCTCCCTTTTTGTCATGAATTGTCAAAGGAAGCTCAATCAATGAAAGCAAGAGCATAAATCACACAAGCACGGACAAGATGATGTAAAAATTAACAACCTACGAGAAGTAAGCAATAAATAAGAAGTGGATAGCCACATACAAACCAACTAATGCTGATCTCCCTTACCAAACCAATCAATGTAGGATAACCCAAGCTCCCTCTCACTAAAAACAACCACAAACATTGAAAACAATGAACAATACGAAAAAGACAAAAATAATATGGTGGAGCAAGCAAAAAATTTCATATTTGTACCTTAAAACACACAAGATTATCCAAAAAACACAATTACTTGAAAACACAATGTGCAAGCCTCTAAAAGATTCCCCAGGAAAGAAAGTGATGCAACATGTGAAAAGCATAGATCCCATGATAAAAGTATGTGTGTGTGTGACTCTTGGAGTTCGACAAGCACTAGATTCAAATCCTAGTAGTGATATGATAAATGGACCACCGGTAAGAGAACCTAAACACAACTAAAGAAAGTCAAACAACTAGGAATCAAGGGATATTTGTTGAGTAAAAGCGGAGGCTCCCTCTCAATCAATAAATCTTTTCTTCTTATTTTTTCCTTCTTTCTTTCTTTTGGACACTCATTGGTGGCTTTCACGCTCAAGAGTATGGAAACCGAACCAAAGAAGCATGGATACAGTAAGGATAGCTTCGTTCATGACTCTGAGGTAGCCTTTTCCTCATGCCTTGACTACAAAGAACTAAGGAAAAAGCCATGGAGATACAAAAAGATAGAAGGTGGTTAAGAGACTCAGCATCACCCATGATATGCTAGTATAGGTCAATTCCTCCAGAAAAGCAAACGACACAATGCTAAAAGTCCATAGAGAAAATTGATCACTAAGGCAGAAGATTTCGATATTTGCTAATCCAAGAGTGTGTACAGAATGAGACATACTAATCAAAATACACATACTCCACAATGAGTAAAGACCATAGAAAATACACAGATATTAACATGTAATGGATATTCTCATCAATTCCAATATGAACCAAGGACTTCTCAAAAATTTCAAACTTGTAAAACCATACTAAGAAAATCTTTTTGGATTTTTTTTTAAAAAAAAACAAAGCAAGACAAAAAAAATGAGCAAGCACACACTAAAAGACCTAAAAAGAAAAAAAAACAAACAAAAACCCAAAAGCAACACGAAAAAAAAAAATTTAAACGAATAAACAAATTAACATAAGTCAAGTTTTCTTAGGCAAACCGTTTTAGTATGAACAAAGTTGCGAGAATTGCAGTTCTTGGGCGGTGTCTTGACGTTGTGGTTCCCTTCCCCTTCAATGAGAACCCGCCTCGACTTGGTTTCCAACTTCTTATTCTTAGGTTTAGGCAAACACAAGCTCTATTCATGTTTGGTCTCAAGCAAATCAAAATAACGAGGTCTAATATGACCCTTAACCTCATTATCATCAATGAAGTGTCTCTTACCCCACGAGATGTTGGAATTTCTTCCATCTCTATGAGACACTCTCCCATGTGACTCATAACAATAAGGGCGAATATGACCATACATACCACAATGATGACAAATAAAAACAAGGTGTACCTTCTTTTCTTTGGCCTTACCAACTCTAGGAAGATTGAGAAGTCCATCCTCATTTTTGTTCTCCCTTTCCTTGAATTCTTGTATCATGAGATGTAGATGCACTCCATTTTTCCTCTTTGCCACCACAAAAGCCAATGCCACTCTTGTCACAACACATTTGTTGACACCCAAAGATATCGTCCAAAGTCTTTGATCCTTTGTTCTAAAGTCTAATGGTACCCATAGCACACTTAAGCTCTTCCTCTTTCTTGATGACTAGCTCTTCCAAAGCAATTTGAGACATCTTGAGAGTTTCAATCTTTTCTTCATATGTTGCATAGATTTGCTGTAGCTCATTCATCTCTTTCTCACAAGTCAAGAGTTTTGCACAAAGAGCTTGTCGATCACTAGAAATCTTGATTGCATCATTCCTAGCCTCAAGAATCTCATTCTTCAATTTGACATTCTCACTTTTATAGGCTTTGAGTTTGATAGTGAGTTTGCCATTTAATTTAGATAAGTTAAGAGATTCCTTATACAACTTTTCATAAGCTTGCTGAAGCTTTTCATCATCACGTCCCAAGAATTCATCATCAATGACATTCTCAACCAGCCTTTTCAGATACTCTATTTGTCTTCTAGTTTCGGAAGCCACCATGAAAGTAAGGAATTGTTCATGCCCTTCTTCGCCTTTTGCTTCATTGTCACTTTCATGTTTATCAGACTCTGATTCAACATCCCAAGTGATAGTGAAGGCTTTCTTCTTCCTCAAACGATTAGGGCATTCTTGAGCAAAGTGGTTAAATCCTTGGCATTCATAATATTAGACTCTTTCAAAGTTCCCTTGTATCTTTCCTTTCTCTTTTTTGGTTATAGAATTAATTTTGAGTTTTTCTTTGCCTTTGGATTTATGCGTTGATTCTAGAAGATTATGATTCTTTTTCAAAAAAGACTTTTAAATTGTTTTACAAAAGCATCTGTAATCTTGGAATCTATCTCATAATCCTCATCAGAATTCTTTCCAACTCTATGAGTACTACTAAAGGTAATATCATTTTTTTAATTTCTTTTTGAAATTCATATGTGCCTCATAAGTTTGGAGATTTCCAACCAAATGATCTAACTTGAAGTTGTCAACATCTTGAGCCTTCTCAATAGTCATAACTTTCGGTTGGAACCGATCGGGCAAGGACCTCAAAATTTTTCCCACAATCTTGGATTTCGGTATTTTTTCACCTAAATTGAAGCTGAAATTTATGATGTTACTCAACTTCGCATAAAATTCATCAAAGGTCTCATTATTTTTCATTGAAAAGTTTTTGAAACTTGATGTGAGTCTTTGAAGTTTTGAGCGTTAAACAGAAGGAGTGCCCTCATAAATAGTTTATAAGATATCCTAAGCTTTTTTTGTGACTTCACAATTATAAATATGACTAAACTCTTCTAGTGTGATGGCGCAAAAGAGAGAATTGATAGCTTTACTATTCCAGCTACTATTTTGGTAATCAGCTGTGTCCCACTTATCAATTGGTTTTGGAAAGGTTACTCCATCAATGGTAATCGTCGGTTCGGTCCACCCACACATGATGGATTGCCAAACTTTTTCATCAATAGATTTTAAAAATGATCTCATCCAAGCTTTTCAAAATGAATAATTATATCCGTCAAGTAGGGGTGGTCGAACCATAGAATTCCCCTCACGAATTGAATCCATTAGCACAAATCAAACACCAAGATCTTGCTCCAATAGTTTTGGAAAAAAAAATAGAGCGACATGCTCTGATACCAATTGAAAATTTTAAAAATCCCCGAGATATTGATTTGTGATTATGTATCAATTTTAACTAGTAAATAATAATCTCAATCAAACAACTAAAGACGAATTGACACAACGATTTAACGTGAAAAAATCACAATTAGAGTGCCTCCAGTTTTGATAAAAAAATCACAGGCCAAAGTCACAAAATAATCCACTAAGAAGACAAAAATGAATTACACAAGTGTACTCTCAATTACTTAGCGAATCCACGCCTAAATTGAACCGACCCCAATGTGCCTCTTCTACCATCATCTTCACCTCGGAATTGTCTTGTCCAACATTGAATCTATAACGCTAATATCGAATCTACGACGATAAGTCACATTGGAATTCACCAAAGCTTCAAACCCAAATTTCACGGAATCCACCGAAGAACTACTCTATCTTTTTTGAATAGAACAAAATAAACAAAACCCTTTGATATAATAAACAAAATAAACCACGGGATTTGGTTTGTGTTTTTTTTTTTTTTTAATCACAATTAGAGGCGCTCCAATCATGGTTTTTTCACGTTAAATCGTTGTGTCGATTTGTCTTTGATTGTTTGATTGTGATTGTTATTTATTGGTTAAAATTGATACATAATCACAAATCAATATCTCGAGGATTTTTAAAATTTTCAAAATTATATTTTTTAATTTTTATATTATGATGGTTGTGGTGATAATAGTGATAGTGGCATAGTGGTGGTGGTGGTGGTAGTGGTAGCGATGGCAGTGGTACTTATAATAGTGGTGTTTATGGTAATAATGATAATAGTAGTGTTTATGGTAGTAGTAGCGGTGGCGGTGACATGATGGTGGTGGTGGTTGTAGTAGTGGTGGTGGCGGCGGCGACGACGACGGTAGTGATGGTGGTGGTGGTAATAGTGGTAATGGCATGATGGTGGTGGTGACGTCATGATGGTGGTAGTAGTGGCGGTGGCATGATAGTGGTGGTAATGGTTGTAGTATTAGTGGCAGTGGTGGTGGTTGTAGTAATGGCGGCAGTGGTGCCGGTGGCATAGTGGTAGTAGTGGTGGTAGCAGTGGTGATGGTGGTAATGGTGGCGGTAGCATGATGGTGGTGGTAGTGGTAGTAGTGGTGGTGGTGAGTTTATAAGTGTATATGAATACTTATATTTAGTATTTATAAATTATCCCATAAAAGAATCTTAAAATTTGAACCTTATAATAAAATAAATTTTGAATTATGAATTTTATCAATCCAAACTATGTAAAACTAGCAAAAGGTATTGGTTTCAAAAGAGATTAATTTCATTCAATTGTGGATCACCTATTTGTACAAGAGGTATCCTACAATAGCTCTAACAGTGCTAATCTATTCTAGGAATACAGATATTTACTGCTAATAATACAGATTTACTTCTTTATCTATCTCATCAATCTTGGGATAAATCTTTAATCTTTTCAACACTCCCCCTCAAGTTGGAGAGTGGATGTCAAGAACTCCAAACTTGCGTATCATGGTTGATAAAGCTTCATTTCCCAAAGGCTTGGTGAACACGTCCTCAAGCAGGTTTGCTGAAGCAACATATTTGGTGACAACCGAACCATCTTGTATTTTGCCGCGAATAAAGTGACAATCTATTTCCATGTGTCTGGTCCTTTCATGAAAAATAAGATTGGCTGCTATATGCATGGCCCCTTGTTATCACAATGTAATACTGCTGGTTTCGGATGTGATATGCGCAGATCTTTCAACAATGAATGTAACCAAAAGAATTCACAACATGTACCCATCATTGCCCTATACTCGGCTTCCATTGAAGAGAGAGATACCGTCTTTTTCTTTTTTGTCCTCCAGGAAACAAGAGACGATCCCAAGAAAACAAAATAGCCCGCAGTTGATCTACGAGTTGTCGGGCAACCAACCTAATCAGAATCTAAAAAAGCTTGCAATGATAAATCATTCTGAGAAGGAAAAAATAAACCCTATCCTGGACTGCACTTCAGATAACGTAAAACACGCAAGGCAGTTTCCATATGCGATTTACGTGGTTCATGCATGAATCTACTCAACACATTTACTGAATAAGTGATATCGAGCCGTGTAATAGTCAAATAAATTAGGCGTCCAACAAGCTGCCTATATTGAGATGGATCTCTAAGTAATTCTCCTGCCTTTGTTCCATGGAAAAGTCTACTGGTTTAGCACCCAACAATCTATCATCCTTTATAATATCCAAAGTATATTTTCGCTGAGAGATGGAAATGCTTCTTTTTGAACGACATACTTTAATTCCTAGAAAATACTTCAAATCTCCTAAGTCTTTAATGCGGAAACGACTATGCAAAAACTCCTTTAAGAGCAGATATGGCAGTTAAATCATTACCCGTTGTAAGGATGTCGTCAACATAGATCAACAATGTTGTAAAAGACTTGCCATTCTGACATGTAAATAATGAATAATCTACTTTGGACTGAACAAACCAGGCGGCATGAATAGCTGTAGAGAACTTAGCAAACCATTGACGAGAAGCTTGCTTGAGGCCATACAATGATTTATGAAGGCGACATACCATGTTCTCCCCTTGTCACCTAAGACCAGGAGGCGGAGACATATAAATTTCTTCATGAAGATCACCATGAAGGAAAGCATTGTGAACATCAAGTTGATGAAGGGACCAATGTTGGGCAGCCGCTAGAGCCAGCAAACAGCGAACAGTAACCATCTTAGTAGTGGGAGAAAAGGTGTCAGGATAATTAGTACCCTCCAGTTGTGTCTAACCTTTCGTGACCAAGCAAGGCTTTATAACGTTTAATGGAGCCATCGGAGTGTCGCTTGACTTTGTAAACCCACCGACAGCCAATGGTGTGTTTGGCCGGGAGAAGAGGAACAAGAGACCAAGTATTAAAGCTGCTAATTCAGATTGCATTGCGTCACAGCAGTGGGAATGAGAAGCAGCATCTGCATAAGATGTAGGTTCAACATCCTAAGTGAGAGTTGCAACAAATAATCTATGTGGTAGTGAGAGACGATGAACAGATAAATAATTGCAAAGAGGATACCTCATGCCCGTTGAGGGACCAGACTACGAAGACAACACTGGTGAGAGAGACAATACTTGATTGCAAGCATAGTCTTGTAATTGAACGGGACGGGAATGAGTGCGCTCAGAACAATGCAAGGGCTGTGAAGGAGAAGGGGCAGTGGAGGAGAAGGGGCAGTGGAGCTATGGGGGTTGACACAAACAGGAAATGAGGCCGGGGACGGAATCAGGCCTAAAGGAGCCACGAGCAGCACCGGGTCAGGTGATAGTGACTGCAGATCAGGGAATGGTGGAAACGTTGGGGTGGAAAGAGAGCCAGAAAGGTCGGACACACAATGAGGTAGAACCGGGATGGGAGAGGAAGAGATGGGTGGACTAGAGGGGTTCTCATAAGGGAAAATAGATTCATGGAAGACAACGTCACGACTGGTGAAAATTTTGTGGATGGCAAGGTCATAAAGTTTATAAGCGTTCTGTCCATCCGGGTAACCAAGGAAAACACAACATTTGGCTCGTGGAGCAAACTTATGGGATGCGAGCACATCAGGGCATATGCAAGGCACCTAAAAACTTGAAGATAAACAGTGATGAGGACGCATTCTACCCAAAAATGAATGGGAAGAGAGGATTGAAAACGAAGAGCACGAGCAGACGAACGAATATGGCCATGTTTACATTCTAGAACCCCATTGTGTTGGGGGGTAGAAGTACAAGAGTGTTGGTAAATGATGCCATGGGTTCGAAAAAAATCTCGCATAGCAAAAAATTCTAAGCCATTATCAACACAAATGTTGGCAATTGTGGTACCAAAGTATTAAGGCAAGTCTATGTGGCACTTTTGTGTTGCATAAAAAAAACCCATGTGAAGCGAGAATAGTCATCCACAATAGTTAAAAAATATCTAGCACCAGGAAAAAAAAAAAAAAAAAATTCTAAAAAAAAAAGAAATTCTATAAGGACCCCAAATGTCACAATGGATTAATTCAAATGGTCGAATAGACGAAATGCTACTGATAGTGAATGGTAAACAACGCTGCTTGGCAAGAGCACAAGCATCACATAGCTTATTGAACTGGAAAGGAAAATTTAATAAATTCTTGGCCATAAAATCTAATCTTGCAGAAGATAAATGGCCCAATTGACGATGCCAGATGGTGGTGGATGAGGAATCATGAGGACATGGAGAATTACGTGTGGTGACTGCTAAGGGCCGTCTAAGGTGGGGTTTCTCTAGAGTGAAAACAACCAAGTAATAGAGTCCGTCTGGTTGTCTACCCAAACCAATCGTCATCCGCGTTGTCAAGTCCTGCAAAATACACCAAGAAGGGAAAAGAGTCGCTGAACATTTGAGATTTTTGGTAATTCGACTAACAACAATGCTAGAGGGTCACAATTTTTGTGACCACAATGGCTCAAAATTGTCAAAACGACATCGGTTTGACATGTTTTGCACCCAAAACGACGTCGTTTTAACAGTTTTGAGCCATTGTGGCCACAAAAATTGTGGCTCTCAAACATTTTCCTTCGACTAACTAACATCAAGTCTACTTTAAAAGATGGTACACTGAGCACATTTGTCAAAGAAAAATCTAAAGTTAAAGGTAAAGTTCCTGTAGAGATAATTGGTGTCGATTCGACTAACTAACATCAAGTCTACTTTAAAAGATGGTACACTGAGCACATTTGTCAAAGAAAAATCTAAAGTTAAAGGTAAAGTTCCTGTAGAGATAATTGGTGTCGATTCTCTACTTGACGATGCCAGATGGTGGTGGATGAGGAATCATGAGGACATGGAGAATTACGTGTGGTGACTGCTAAGGGCCGTCTAAGGTGGGGTTTCTCTAGAGTGAAAACAACCAAGTAATAGAGTCCGTCTGGTTGTCTACCCAAACCAATCGTCATCCGCGTCGTCAAGTCCTGCAAAATACACCAAGAAGGGAAGAAAGTCACTGAACATTTGAGATTTTTGGCAATTCGACTAACTAACATCAAGTCTACTTTAAAAGATGGTACACTGAGCACATTTGTCAAAGAAAAATCTAAAGTTAAAGGTAAAGTTCCTGTAGAGTTAATTGGTGTCGATTCTCTACTCGGCATGATAACTGGCAGCAATGATGTGGTTGGGCAACTATTGACAAGTAAATTTGGTAAAGAAGTGACGTGATTAGTGGCTCCACTATCAATAATAAATTGATGAAGACGTAATGGAGCGGATGACAATCCTGAAGGAACACCAGCGGTATGGGCTTGAGGATGAGCAGATGATGTGGTTTCTTTACCATTCATAATAGACAGTATCTGCTGGAATTGTGAATCAAAGAGCCCATGCATCACCGATTGCATTTCCTGCATGGTTGGTCCATCATTCACATTATTTGCTGAAGAATGGTTGCCATTGAACTACTTGGGACAATTTCTTCCTTGAACAGATTTGGTTGAATGATGTTTGGGATGTCCTGGCGGATAGCCATGTAACTTCCAATAGTTTGCGATTGTTGGAACGTGAAATAGAGCTTTGCCGAAAAATTAGCATGGTCGGCTCATCTCTACGAGCAACCATTGCTGTTGTCTCTGGTATCTTACGTGGAATACCTAAACTGCGTTGTTTTTCTTCTTGAACAATATTTGAATAAGCCTTTGTCACATTAGGCAATGGATTCATTAAGAGGATCTATCCTCGGATAGCGCTGTAGGATTCGTTGAGCCCCATCAGAAATTGCATGAGTTTGCGTCCTTGATGGTTTGCCCCACAAGTGCAAACAGTGGCTTGAAACGAGCCAAGTTCATCCCATAATCCTTTCTGCTTGGTGTAATAAGCTGCAATAGTCAACTGACCTTGAGTGAGATAGGCAATATCTCTCTTAATTTGGAAAATTCATGGCGCATTTCTTTGCGAAAAAGGGTCACGGAGATCCTCCCACACTTCTTGGGCAGTGTTGGAGTAGATTACGCTATCAGGAAGATCTGGCGTAAGAGAATTACGGATCCATGAGAAGATCATGTCATTGCACTGTCTCCAAGATGCGTAATTGTCCGGCTTAGTCTTCTCCGATGGTATGGCAACAGTACCATTAACGAAACCCAACTTGGATTTCGCATTCAAAGAGATGGACATGGCTCGACACCATGTTGAATAATTATCCCCATTGAGGGGTTTGGAAACAAGCACCATTCCGAGATGATTAGAATGGTGGAGAAAAAAAGAATTGGCAAGGTCAATCTTACTGCCATCAGAAAAAGTTTGCTCGTTCACCATGATTAGAAGTGGTAATGAAAAAAAAAAACAGGAAAGAAAGGTAGAAGGCTAGGGCTTTTCAACCTTGCTATGATACCATGTAAAACTAGGAAAAGAAAAAGTATTGGCTTCAAAAGAGATTAATTTCATTCAATCGTGGATCACCTATTTGTACAAGAGGTATCCTACAATAACTCTAACAGTGCTAATCTATTCTTGGAATACGAACATTTACCACTAAAAATACATATTTACTTCTAGCAATGCTAGGGGGTCACAAATTCTGTTGTTCAAATGGCTCAAAACATCCAAAACGACGTCGTTTTGGGTGCAAAACGACGCAAAACGACGTTGTTTTGACAGTTTCGGACCATTTGAGCCACAGAATTTGTGGCCACCAATCATTTTCTTATTTACTTCCTTATCTATCCCATCAATCTTGGGATATATTTTTAATATTTTCAACAAATTATCTGTCTATTTTCGTTAAGTAAAATCGGTAAAAAAATAATATTTTTATCATTAAACTAAAAGAAAAAAAAAGTATTTTAAATATTTTATATATACGTTAATTGAGTTTAATGATTCAAATATTATTTTTCAATTAATTTTATTTATTGAAAATAGACAAATGATTCAGATTGAAAATAAATCAAAATATGAAAATTTAAATTGAAAAAATTAAAAATTAAAAATTTATTTTATTATAAAGGTTAAACTCTGGCTATATATAATTTCTCTCTCTTTTTTTTTTTTTAAACTGAATAAACTGAAGACAAAAAATAAAAAAAAAATAAAAAATTAAACCTAACAGAGTTTGAAGTAAAAAAAAAAATAAATAAAACAACAAGAAAAGTGGAAGCAAAGAATCCCACTTACTGTGAAAAGTTCATTGAGTTCGTCATTTTTCTTGAATTATCTATTCTATTATTAAAAGCCAACACCAATTTTGGTGTCATGAAGCCTCTACCATGTCCACGTGTAAATTAGATGATTTGACCAAAAAAAAAACAAAAACCATATCCCACGTTTTCCACTTTCTCCCTCAATCAACTACCCAATACTTGGTTGTTCAAAAAAAACTACCCAATACTCAATTTCCTCTCTCTCTCTCTCTCTCCTTTGTTCTCACATTTCTTGGCTCAGAGTTTTCTCTCTCTACCACCCCTATGGCCACCGCGTCCCCAAAGCTCACTTCCAGAGTCCTCTTGCGCCCTTCGCCGCTGCATTGCCGGAAACTACAACTATTGCTGCCGTTGCTACAATCACCACCGCAAACCTCTTTTCTTGCCACCTGCAAACCCTTCTCGATTGATCTGTTGAGATCTCTCTCCCCCTCTTGCCGCGACTGAAGCAGAAGCTTGATCATATGTTTATTCTTCTAAACAAGTTGATTCAATTGAGAAGGCTTTTGAGAGCTCTCAAACCTCACCTTCCTTCTTCCTCAATTCAAAGATCATATGTCTATTCTTCTACGGACCTTCCAGAAGTTTCAAACAGTGCTTGCAATCCTTCTTTTTCTTAGTTACACAGGTTTTGAGAGATGGCCATCTCATTCTGAAATTTTGTATGAATTTCAAATTCATACAGTGTTGATTCCATTTATTGTCTTCGGTGTCCATTGTTTTTAATTTTTTTTTTAATTTTTTTTTGGCTCTAGGTTATTTTAATTTTAATTTTTTTTTATATAAATCTCTTTGATTGTAAGTGTTTTAATGGGTTTGTATTTTTGTATTTTGTGTGTACTAATTTAATTATACTTTTTATTTTTTTCATTAAAAAATAATAATAAAAAAGGTTGAGAAGTTTCATTATATTATCAAGTTCTAAGGGAAAAAATTTGATTATTATTTTACTTGGTTTATATCAAAAAAAATAAATAAATTCAACGTAATCGTTTATATATATATTTTGTGTGTATATCAAATATATTTGACTATAAATATTCTAAGAATCTTGAATTTATAATTTTTAAAATGAGTATTATTCTTTTAAGAATTATTATTTAATTTTGTTTATATCAAAATTGTAAGTGTTCTTTATTTTTTTTTTAAATAAATTTGTGATGTTTATTTGTTTATTTATTTGTTTATTTTTTAATTTTAGATTTCATAAATTTGTCAAACAATCAACTTACAAGGAAGTAAGATATTTTGCCTTAGTTTTATAGGCAACAAATGATACAAAAATTGGAAGCTTACAAAGATATGTGCAACATTGTTACAAGGTAATATACTTATAGGTTTGTATGTATAACAAAAATTACGTATATCATTTTTTTGTCAATTTCATCTTATTTTTTATAGTTTAATGTTGTTATAGATCTATGGCAAAAATTGCATCAAGACAATTTGAAGAGATTGTTGGACGTGACGTGTGATTTGGACTATGTCAATTTGTGTCAAAATGTAAGTTTTTAATTTTGTTTATAAAAAATTAACACAATAATTATCTTCTGTGTCTTTATACATAATAAGTCAATAACAAAACCAAAGTTATTATTGTACTCTATTAGCTAAAGTACGCATATGTATAATTATGGCTCACTTTAAGAACGTAAAATTTTAATTTAATCAATGTATATTAATTATTAGCAAACTAATTTTTACATATATCTTACATATTTTTTTGCAGGATTTGCAGGATCTCCAGTTTCATGTTATCAAATTCAAATTTTATATGAATTTTTGTTATACAAATTTTTTAGTTAAGATTAGTAAATATTGTATTTTTTTAAAGATTTGTACGTCTTTTAATGTACGTGTATTTTATTTATCAAATATGTTAATATCAAATGTTACATTATACATAGTTACTCATTTTATTTATATGTATATTATTAGAAAAAATAATATGAAATTCATATTATAATATGAATTAAAAATAAATTGCACACGCATCGCGTGTGCCCGGCCGCTAGTAGTAAGATATTTGGGCGAGAGCATGTGCTCCATTATGCTCAACAGGTGTGATCTGGCTGGCTGTAGATGCTGCTTGGTGTATGTACATGCACAAAAACAGGAATATTTAGGGCTGGTTGGGAAGTTTGATTTTTTAGTCACTTTTTAATATTTTAAGAAAAAATTATATAAAAGTAAAAAAAATAATTTAATAATTTGTTGTGACTTTTTATTTTTATTTTTTTTGATTAAAATGTTTGGTTCCCAATCATCTACTAATTCTCACAACTGTTCTTCCAGATAATTAGAGATAAAAAAAGAGACAAAAAACAAATCAGTGTAGTATTAATAATAAATTTATAAACTTTAATTATTAAAGTCATAAATTTTTTCATGTGTATATAATTATTTTTCAAAAATACACTTGATTTGTAATTTCTTTAAAAAAAAATTCTTCCAACTTAACTTTTTTATTGGGAATCTCAAGTATACTTAAACAAGTAATGCGACTATATTTTGTTTAATTTTTTAAAAATTATGATAAAATATAGTAACCTCTCATGAAAATTTAGAAAAAATATAGTAAATGACACAAATTTGACATAATTACATTTAATTTTTTTTTCAAAATTTTAATTCACACAACATTTAGTCCCTTTTGATAAGAAATTCATTAGTCATTTGGATATAAAAGTGATATTGTTATCTCTTTTATAATGAAATATATATCACACATTTTTTATTTTTGTATCTTTATACTATTTGCATCAGTTTCATTCTGTATAGACTTACTAAAAATGTGTTAATGTAATTATGTTAAAGTTGTGAAATTTATTGTATTTTTTTTCAAATTTGAGGGAAAGTGTAATTTACCCTATTTTTTTTAATCTTTAATTTAAAAAAATTCATACTACATTTAAAATTCACTAAGGATGAAAGAAAACTCGTCTAAAAACACACAAGTTTTTTTTTTTTTTTTGAGTTTTATTTTGTTTTTAGCACTTTTTTATTTTAATTTTAGTCCTTTTTTTTTTAAAACTTTTTAAAAGTGTGTAGATTACATACATCTAAAAAATAAAAAATAATAAAAATTGATTATAATATGAAATTTTTTTACTAAAGATAAAAGAAAACCATCTAAAAATAGTTTTTAAAAAATAAAACCAAACAAATATATTTGGGTACTTTCAATGTCACATTTTACATGATTATCATTTGATTGTGACTTAAAAATTAATTTGTTGGTTAAAATGTTTATCTAAAATAATCTTAACTCATTTAATCAAATTTATGTCCAGCCCTAGCCCAAATTTTAATTTTATTGAAGTCTTGTATCATTGACAAAGTATTTCTTTACTTGGTTAGTTAGTAACTAAGCACCTACAATTTTAGGTGCATATTTGCACTTTTTTTTTTTTTTTATTACATTTGAATTTTTTTGATGTGCAGGTTTTTTTTTCTTTTCATTCAAGATGTGCAGGTTTACATCTTTGAATGAATTGGTTGTGTGTCTCAATGCATTATTGATGTTTGATGGACTTTCACTATAAGAATTTACACATTTGCCGACCACTTTTGCCGACTAAAAAAATTTTGGTCGCAAAAAAATGACATTTGCCGACCAAATATTAATTAGTCGCGAATGATCAATATTTATGGTGACCAAATATGAGTTGGTCGCAGAAGGTCACATTTTGGCGACCAAAAATGAGTTAGTCGTAGAAATTGGTATGCTTTTGGTGACCAACTACAAATTTAGTCGCGGAATGTCACATTTTGCCGACCAAAAATAAATTAGTGGCGAAATGATTATTTTTAGCAACAAATATTTTAGTCGCCGTTGATTAAGATTTGGCGACTAAAGAAGTTTGTCGGCGAAGGTACATTTTCTATGACTAATCTGATATTTTGGTCGCCAAAAGTTTGGGAGGCAAATTTGAAAGTCTGTCCAGGCGGGAATTGAATTTTTTTTGCGACAAAAAAATTTGGTCGCCATTTTAAAAATGACGTCGTTTTGTACCAAAAAAAAAAAAAAGCCCTAATCTCTTCTGTATGTAGCCCGCTCTCTGTGTCTATGTTGGTCTGCCCTCTCAGATTGCTTGCCCAAAACTTGGCGTCTCGAACGGTTTTGAAACAGAGATCCAAAAAGACGACGACACAGCTTCGATACCCTTCTTGATTGCTGTCCATCTCTCCCAGATTCAAACAAACCCATCTCCAAAATGCCCATTTCTCAATAGTGTAGACAATTTTCTTGGTTTTCTTGGTCTCAAATTCATATTGATTTCGTTTTTTGTTTTTCATATAAAAATTGATTTGATTGATTGTAGTTCTGAACTGGGTTTTTGGGTTCTCAGAGTGTTGTTGTGCGTAGTAGCAACTATGGCGGCTTCTTCCGTGGTGTGTACATGGCTCGTCGCCGCTTGCATGTCCGTTGCTTGTGAAAAAGACCAACAACAACAACCCATGATGATGATGATGAATCAATCTTCGTCGAAGCGATTTAGCAGATGGGCTCGGAAGAGGAGGGTTTTATCTAAATGCAGAGCTGGTTGTTCTGAAATCCCCAAGGGTCGCCTAATCTCATCGGGCATTCAGGGTTTGATGTCCTCTTACGTGCCTTTCGAGCCCTGCAATGAGTGTTACAGTTCCAAAGGCCTTTGCTCTTCTGATTTCTTTGGCGACAATGGTTTCTCTTCTCTTTTTGGATCCACCAATGTTCCTCTCTCTCGCAGACAGAGACGCTTCAATCGAGCTGTCCATTTCGGTAATCATCATGTCATATATTTGTGTAGGACATTGGTGTTTATTGTGTGTCACTGACTAGGCATAATCTTTTGCATTTTTCAAATCAAATTGCTAATTTTTTCCGTATGGAAATGGGGTATTTGGGGTTATTTCGAATCATGAATTGTTGTGAGCTTGGTTTTGTTGTAATTTGTTTTTCTATCTTTTTTGTATTTTGCCTCAATTGAAGCGCAAATACTTTGTTATTATTGTGAATTGCTATGTTTTTTTGATAATGGAAATGTGGGTATGTTAAAAGTTTGATAACTTCTCGAATGGTTTTTTTTGATAATGGAAATGTGGGTATGTTAAAAGTTTTTTGGGCAAGCAATCTGAGAGGGCAGACCAACAAGCCCAAGTTTTGGATTCAATTTTAGAAGGTAACTTCTCTTCCATTTTTGACTTGGAAAAGTTGTAAATCTTCCTCCTGTATTCATGTTTAGGAGGTTCAATTCACTAAAATTTATTGCATAATGTGATCAGATGCTTCGGACAACGATACAAATTCTGGTTCTGGGATTCTTTTTGAAGACAAAATTTGTGTCAAACACTGGCACTGTCCTTGGGGTTCTACTGTGGTTGATTACATAGCCCCAGTCTTTAGACTGATTTTGGAGGAGAATTACTTATCATCGCCAATGCAACCCTTAGAAGATACAAAAAAGAACAGGTCATTGTGGTGGATGCAGAGAAAGAGTCTTGATCAGCGCCTTGGCAAATTTTTGAGGTTGGTCTTTCCTTCAATACGATGCATATTGGATTGATCTCTCCTGCTATTTTACTGTTCTCCATTTTAATATCTACACAAAATTGTACATTATGTGTCACATTTATCGAAGGTAATCAGTAGCTAGTGACAGATTGTCTTATTGACAGCAATTTGAAGGCAACCAGATCATAACAAGGTCTTTACTGTCATGTAATACTAGTTGTGTTGTTCTTTTTCCAAAATAATATATTAGCTGGTAATTTCACAATTTTATGCCTTCATGACTTAGGGATTTGGAAGACTCATGGTTTGGTCCAATTGTACAATTCTTGCTTTTGGGGGAGTGGTCTGGTTGTGAGCATCAGGAGTCACAAAAGAAACTCATGCATAATCTGAAAGTTAAATGTAAAGTGGATGCACATGAGAGCCTGATTAAAGTTATTATAGGAGGTGCTAAGCATATATGTGAAAGAGAAGAAAGCATTTTGCAGCTAATTCTGAACAAAGGGTGTTTCATAGATGGAGTGGGATATTGTAATCAAGAGAGGTGGGGAACATATGCTGATACAAGTGATGGATTTGAAAGTCTGTCCAAGAAGGCCTTAAAACTAATACTTGAAGCAGCCCGTGAAGTTGAAGAGGAAGAGTGTCTAAACAGAGAACCAGTAATACTGGTGTTAGATTTTGATGTGCAGGTAGGTCTCAAGTTTCTCATTCCTTATCTTTTCAATTTTTTCCTTTTTATTTCTATTCCAGATTTAGATTATCCAATGATGTGTAATATTTATGCTGTTTTGGATGGTCTTGGTATTGAATTTACTCGTTCAATTGGAAGCATTTTGAACTAGGTGATCGAGTTGTTACTTATTATTGTTTTCTGTAATGAAAGTACTATTGATTGTAAATTATAACTATTGTAATAAATTTATGAAAACGTGAAAGCTGTGGGACTTGAATTACTTCTTTCCATGCAGTCCCTTCTGTTTTATTTATTTTTGTACTCTTGGAAATGCTTCAATTTATTAATGACATCAATTTATTAATCAACCAAACGGTCAATTTGGCACTCGTCATCAGGTGAGGAAAGAAAAATATCACTCAATCAAATTCAAACAAACTTATTGGAGTTAGTTGTTTTGTTTTAAATTTGTTTCCTATGCTTACATGTATTGTTGTATCTTAAAAGGGAGGCAAAGATCATGCGAGTGCTAGGTACATATACACTTGGCTTTCTCCTATCACACGGTTCATGTTCCCCAAGGATGATGATATACTTCTTGATTACTTGAATGAAGATGGGCAATCTATTGAACCTGTCTGGTAAGTTTTTTTATCTGTGGCAAATAAACATATTATGATGAAGGTTTTGCAAATGTCTAAATTTTTTTGTTTTTCATTCAGGTACATGCCTGTCATACCATTGGTTCTTGTCAATGGAAGTGAAGATGTTTGGTACTGTGGTGCGTTTTTATCAGTGCAGATGTTTGGTACTGTGGTTTGACATTATGTGTAATTTTTTTAAAATGTGTGGTTTGACATTATGTGCAATTTTTTTATCTCTAGATATGATCCACATGAGAACCAATGGCACCAAATTTCTAGGCCTTCCTTTTGTGTTTACCCACCCTAGCACCACTCCAAGAGAAGGAGAGCCTCCACATCCTTAGGATGAACCCAGCTAACGTAAACCAAATCAAGAACCAAAGATCACAGATCATGAGCTACTTCACAATGAATAAGAAGATGGCTAATGGACTTCTTATCTTTCTTGCACAAACAACACCAATTTATGTGGACTTGTATACTCGTCCTTAAATTATTAATGGTGAGGATCTATCCATGAGTTGCCATCCACACAAAAAATGCATACTTTATTGGGGGAACTTTCGATCCCCAAACACCCTCCACAGGAAATTCCTAGCATATTATCCACCAACATCCCATAATATGTAACGCCCTCAAAATAATAACATTAAACCCATCCATATAGAGACATGCATTGATACATAAAAGTCCACATTCATCTATTCATCAGAGTATTTCATTACAAAAGTATTACATGTTTACAACATAGCAAATGTCCTACGGGCTTACAGCTTTCCAAGTTAACGCTTGGTTACAAAAGAGAGTGCTAACTTAATTACACATTAAGTCCTTAATCTATATGTAATACAATCAAGGAAAATAAGGCAACAACAGTATGTCTGCCTCTAGCCTCCCAAGCTATGTCCTCAGAGGTGGCATGCTACCTGTACTTGAAAATGATATTCCCATATAGGGTGAGTCACAACCCAGTAGAAATATACTAAACCGAATATGAACAATGCCTAAAAGATTAGCAACAGATAGATGGTCAATACTTACACTTCCATTTACATCTTATTACAGTTCCATGACAGTTAAGTCTATGTTACAATTCACTTTCCATTTCTTATTCAACTTTGAGTTTGAAAACAAGGCTCAGTACTCTGGCCAAAACATTTGATGAGATTATAGTTCATCACTAGAACACTTTCGAAATTCAAGGTGGATACACATTTTGGTGTTATATCAATAACACATAAACTACTTCCATACTTCGCAAACGATGATGATATACATTTTAGTGCTATGTCAAATCAAACAAACTTTTCAATAGATAAGCATATGAGCTATATCACTACTACAACAGGTAAGCATATGAGCTATATTAATACTTCAACAGATAAGCATATGAGCTATATCAACACTATAACAGATAAGCATATGAGTTGTATCAACATTCCAATAGATAAGCATATGAGCTGTATCAACACTTCAACAGATAAGCATATGAGCTGTATCATCACTACAATGGGAGAGCATATGAGCTACATCCCCGGGTCCATCCCTCATCTTCCCTTAACCATTAACCGGTTTAGAGGTACATCCCCCATCTTCCCCTAAACCGTGGAGTACATCCCCCATTTCCTCCCATACACAAGTAATGCATATAAACACAGAATCACATACGCAATCAATCAATACATAAAGTTAATGTATTCTATCAACTGTCTACACAAAATGCATATGAACACATTGGCCATATGCACAATCAACCAATTTGGGAAAGAAGATGTACAGAAAATAATTAAAATTTGGGAAAGAATATGAAAGACTTGAATATGAACAATAAATATAAGTGATTAGTGTGTACCATGAGAAAAAAATAATATTTTATTTTAGAGTTTAGTGTATATTGTCCTCATTAGTAAATTTATATTAAGATATAATAAGAAGTAAAATTTTAAAATTTTAATTAAACATGTCAAGTTATTATGTAGATACAAATAGAATCACACGATTGAACCACTCGATCAATTTCAAAAATTGTATTCGATCAACAATAGTTGAATTTTTCTTAACCTGATACCATTTGGTTGGGTAAAAGGTAGCATGCCAATCCATCCGAACCGTGATTACGCTTAGGTTCGGGGGTACTGCTATGAGGGACTTACGGTAGTACTTGTTGTGAGATGAAATGACATTGTTTTATCTCCTAGATGCATATTCAAGTACAACAGTAATTGCT
The DNA here is from genome assembly GCF_004153795.1 of Camellia sinensis. NCBI lineage: Eukaryota > Viridiplantae > Streptophyta > Magnoliopsida > Ericales > Theaceae > Camellia > Camellia sinensis. Next base: position 869,891 of record NW_021027209.1, on the reverse strand, counting down.
GTGAGATGAAACGACACCGTTTTATCTCCTAGTTACATATTCAAGTAAAAAGATGAAACGACACCGTTTTATCTCCTAGTTACATATTCAAGTAAAAAAAAAAAATGTTTATTAAGAGGGCCTGAACCTGGACAACCTCAAGAGGGAAAGTGCCTTGAACCACTATGCTACTTAATCTACTCAAATATTTTGGACATATATTATATTTATTACAATATGTAGGTCTTCCAGATAAAAAAAAAATTAAAAAAAAATTACAATCTGCAGCCACAATAAATCTTATAAATTTTTTTAAAAAAATCCTTTCCATCTTCAAAAAAAAAACATTCCAATCTGCACAATATGATACTCTGTTATGTATCAAACACAAATAAAATAAAACACAATAGCAGTGGCTTCTCCTTAAATAAACCTTGAATCCATATTAAATATGCACAATTTGATGCTCTGTTATGTGTCAAATACAAATAAAATCAAACACAATAAGATGCTCTGTTATGTGTCAAATACAAATAAAATCAAACACAATAACAATGGCTTCTCCTTAAATAAACCTTGAATCCATTTCAATTTAATTCTCAAAAATAAAACCAAATGGTGGCTCGCTAGATAAATGTTTACATTTCAATTTTGTAGGGGTGGTTCCAAATGACTGAAAAAATCAAACAAACTATCATTACAAAAGACTGACTTAGCCATCATGGGACTATGCTATGCTAGATCAAATCCTAATCCATGTAGCAACAAAAAAAAGAAAAAAAAAAAGAAAAAGAAAAAGATATAAGGAAATGCATTGAAATTAAATACACATATATGTAAAACAAAAATGTAGATTACAAACAAGTATATTACACACCTGGGAACCTTGTGGATTGTACGATTCTTGGGAAGACAAAGGCGTTGATAGTGGATAAGTTGGCAGGCATTCAAAATTAACATCGTGCATGAGCAGATTATATCTAGAATTCATTAGTTGTGGCCAATTGGGTATCTCAACACCCTAGTTCATAAAATATTGTTAGTAGCAACAAAATTTTATAATTTCAATACAAAGAATAAGATCTCACTGGTGTGTGGTTTGAAGATGAATTCTGAATATTTCTAGTGTCGCTTGACTGTCTAATACTCTAAAGAGGTTGTAAAACATTTATCAATACGTTGCAAAATTTAAAAATAAATCTAGCCAATTTGAAATCAAGTACTTTAGTAAATTCAATACGTAAGTGAGACGGGTAGGTTGCGAAACAACTTTTGTTCTCTTAGTAGTCTTCTCATGCCAAGGTTTTAATCTACTCTCGCCCTTGTGTTTGCCCTGTAACGCCCTCAAAAAAAAGACATTAACCCATCAGATAAGACATGCATTTACAAACAAACCATCCACATTCCTTTATTCATTAGAGTTCCATATACATATGTATTACATGTTAACATCAAAACAAAATGCCCTACGGGCTTACATCTTTCCAAGTTAACACTTGGTTACAACAAAAGGGTACTAACTCGTTTACACATTTAGCCCTTGGCTTGAAGTTACATGTAATACATCAAAAGCTAAGCGACAAAAGTATGTCCGCCTCTAGCCTCCTAGCTATGTCCTTGGAGGTGGCATGCTTCCTGCACCTGAAAAATGATATTCCCATATAGGGTGAGCCACAGCCCAGTAGAAATACACTAAACCAACCATGAACAATGACTAAAATATTAGCAATTGATAGATGGCCAACACTGATACAATCACATAAATCACATATTTATGTCATACGACTTATGAGTCCAAGTTACATAGTAGTAACGCGTTTTATGCTGTGTTAAACATTGGACTTGATCAGAATTTTGTTCAATAAATACATAAGGTTAGTAATTAATTTACTTTCTGTTTTATTATTTTTCTGTTTCAGATTTTGATTTTGTTTTTGTAACAAAATAAAAATCTGT
>NW_021027209.1:812751-867558 GCF_004153795.1 Camellia sinensis | reverse complement strand
CGATATGTTGCCTCGTGCACCACGACTAGGAGCTAGCGGTGCATCTGGGATGGTTTGAACCCTGCCAAACTAACAGCCCGGTATGACGATAGCCAGTCCATACCCAAAATAACATCAAAACCCTTCATGGGCATGACAACAAACGGAAAAGGAAGCCTATAGTCGGCGACCTCTATATCACATCCTCTAACACCCTGTTTCAGGATCAACTCACCACCCAAAGGCGATAAGTCTTCGGAAGACCTACAACGAAGTCCATAGTGACATGCTCCCACTTCCACTCGGCAATAGGCAAGGGTTGCAGCAAACCCGCTGGCCTCTGATGCTCGGCCTTCACTTGCTGGCAAGTAAGGCACTTCGATACGAAAACAGCCACATCTCTTTTCATACAAATTCGGGACTTTAACCCAGGTCTCCGCTCGAGCGTAAAACACCCCGCTCGAGCGGCCACTCACAGACTTCCGCTCGAGCGGCCAACCTCCCGCTCGAGCGCAGAATGCACTCGCTCAGCACTTTTGCAGAACCAGACCTCCGCTCGAGCTCCCAACCCTACGCTCGAGCGTACAACACTGCACAACAAATACTGGATGGGTGTATTCCCCGCTCGAGCGCCAACACCTCCGCTCGAGCGGACAGGCCAAAAATCTGGGCAACTAGTTTTGGTTTCTAAACTCAACCAACCTGAAACAAATCCGCCCAACACATCCTATAACTCAAATACATAGTAAAAAGGATGTAAACAAGATAATAAACCACTACCAACATCCACGGACACATGTCCGGATCACTGTACAACAAGGGTAAACCCGGGATCGCTATATGCCCTCTTTCTTTTTTAAGCCCTTAGCTCGTACAAAGTTGGATCAACTACAAATTCTTTGGCACCCACTTCAATATTGCCTCCCCTACCAGAAGCGCCTAAGCCGTCTAATGAAGCCATCATACTGTCTACTTTTGCACACAAATTCCTGAGTTTCATCAACTAATTGATAGATAGGTTTTCATTCATATGATCGAGCTGCTAGTTTTACCATTCTAGGACAATGATCTCTATAGCGTGCTGCTATCACCAACCTAAGGTCATTCTCAACCACTGTAACTATTTCCTTAATTACACAATCCTTTGCATCTAGTCTCCATCGACCTAATATATACCTTTCAAGAATTTTCATAATATTCAATCTATCAAGTGCCTTAATTGCATGACCACATAAATCTCCAAAACTCTCAAATTTTTGACAAGTGCAATGAATTTCTCGACAATTATTGTCTCCTCCTGACTCATTAACTTCCACATTACCTTTCACAATATACTCTCTATCCTCTCCATATAAGCCAATCACATACGTTACTTCTCTTACTAACTCATGGCATCGCTTCACTTGACAACAAAGGGATGTGTCTAACTCATTATGGAGTCAGTCAAAGATAGGAAAGGTACACAACTTAGCAACTTGAATTAACATGGGAGACATTTTCAACTTTATTCTCGGCAATTATTGTCTAGAATCATATATAGCTTTTACTTTTTCATACTGCTTATCCATAACAACTCGATTGAAGTGTGTAAAAAATTGAACAATGTTATGGTCAACTTTTAAATGCTTTTTCAATTCTATATTCAAAATTTCACTAAGTTGAGTGTTTCACATTCCTGTAGTATATACCAACTTCATATACACATACGCCTACTTCTCTCTAAGTTCCCAAGTCTTCTTTATCCATAAGTTCTCTTGCAAGTTTTATTTATGAATCAAAGAATCCCAAGCTTCAACCAACTCATGTTCATCCTCATACAAAAAATGCAAGTTTCAAAATCGCAACCAAATTTTAAACCACCCTTGAACAAGTAGCCTAAATGCTTTAAAGTATTTTGCATTAGGTGAAAAGTGCATAATCCATGAAATACCTTAGGGATGATTTTAGAAATTGCCTTAGCCATTGCCTAATCTTGACCTATAAAAAACTAACGAGCTTTTTCCTTGGCATTGCATGCAAGAAAGTTTCCAATAACCACTCAAATGATGTTGTAGTTTCATTATATAATAATGCAGCACCAAAAATCACAGCCGTTCTGAAGTGGTTAAAGCCAGTAAATAAAGCAAGTGGACGACACTCTTTGTTTGTTCGGAATGTTGTGTTAAATGACACAACATCACCGAAAATGCCATAATATGTAATCATTTGATGATCAGCCCAAAAAATGTTAGTAATCATCTCATTAACATCCAACTGAAATGCAAAGTAAAAATATGGATTTTCAGTGGCTTGTTGTTGGAAATATCACAACAAACTTCTTGCTTCACCATATTGCAAGTTTCGTTGCCCTTTTGCACGCAAGTAGGTTTTTTGGTCTTCTCGTGTGAACCCTACAAATTCCTTTCCCCCTACTAAGGAGGTAAAGTGATCATGTGATGCCTTAAGTGATATATCAGTATCATCAGCTACATCGACATTTATACCTTGACCATCACACAACTTTCTCTAAGATGGCATCATATGTGTACATTAAGGAATATGCAAAAGGTGGTTGTGATTATCATCAAACTTTATTAGAACCCATTTTGACAAGTCCCGTCTAAAAGATATATACATGAATGCATTACATTTCGTTCTTGTCTCATGTTAAGGATGTTTTACTATTACGTACCTATAACAACCCCAATCTGTGATTAGCCCATGATCCTTGATTAAGACTGCTTAATAAGTAATTAAGATGAAATTTTACTTTAATTGCATGTGTTATATGTTAGTTGCATTTATATTTGTTCATAGTAGGAATATTTGTCCGTATTTCTGATTCGGCATGCGAATTGAAGGCCTTATCAGCATCTAATCACGAAATTGACTCAGTTTATGTGTTATCTAGAATTTTTAGAAATTTATGGTATGCTTATTTGAAATTCGATTTGAAACCAAATAATTAGAATAGAATAATGCCAATTTATTAACTTTAACTAATTTAATCAAGCTCCCTAGTCAAGCCTATATAAGGCTTATACAACACTCTAGAATTATCTCATCTTCACTATTTTGAGCATCAAAACATAAGATAGAGAGATAGATTAAGTGATAGAGCTTGAAACCAAGGGAGATTGAAAAATCTAGAAATCCCCTAGATGTTGATTTGTGATTATGTATGAATTTTAAGCAATATATAACAATCCCAATCAAACAATCAAGACAAATCGACACAACGATTTTACGTGGAAAAACCACAATTGGACACCTCCAATTATGATAAAAAACCACGGGCAACAGCCACAAACAATCCACTAAGAAGATATAAAGGAATTACACAGGTATACTCTCAATTACCTGGCAAATCCACACTCGAATTGAACCAACCTCTATGTGCCTCTTCCAACCCCGTCCTCACCTCGAAATTGTCTTGACGATGAGCCACTCCGGAATCCACCAAAGCTTCAGGCTCGAATTACCTAGCGAATCCAGGTGTACTCTCAATTACCTAGCGAATCCATGCTCGAATTGAACCAACCTTTATGTGTCTCTTCCAACCCCGTCTTCACCTCGGAATTGTCTTGATGATGAGCCACTCCGAAATCCACCAAAGCTTCAGGCTCGAATTCTTCAGAATCCACCGAAGAACAACTCTCTTTTCTGTGTAGAATGAACAAACAAACCTTTGATGTATACTGTTTAAACCATGAGTTGAATACTCAATGAAAACATCAAAGAAAACTAGCAAAATATCCCCAAATATAAACCTTAGAATCCAAAAAGAAGATCTGGAGAACTTGTCCAAGTTTTGGGAGAAAAACCAACTACTTATAGAAATCCAAAGTAATCCTAGTTTTGGAAGAAAACCAATTCCTTATATAAATCCAAGAATCTGTGTTTGCGCGGTCCGCTTGAGCGTGGGAATTCCCGCTCGAGCGGAGGCTTCAAAATTGTGTGATTCATATAGGCTCCACGCTCAAGCGGCAGTTTCCACGCTCGAGCGTCGAATCACACCATCCAGTACTTTTTTAGGCGAAATAGAGATGCTGTGAGCTTGCAATGCCCGCTCGAGCGTCACTTTCCCTGCTCGAGCGGGACGACCAAAATTGAAAAATCTGGAAAACTTGATCCTATTACAACCTCGGTTTTGATCCATGGAAATTGACAAAGGCACGATTTGGGTTGGATTCGCATATAATAAACTCATAGCCTCACTGAAATAAAAGGTGCGAAAACAAATACAACTGAAAAGAGTTTTGTCAAACGGGGTTGCCAAGAATAAAACCTAACAATCTCCCCCTTTGGCAATGCCGTGACAAAACACACCTAACAAATAAAATCCTAAACACCCCAACCCATTACAACCAACAAAACCCAACTTCTTTCTCAAGGTCTTGATCTGCAAAACAGTTATTAGTGCCACAATCTCCAAATCAACTATTAGTTCCACAAGAGTATATGAAAAAGCAATAGACATATGACACGATTATCTTGAAACATGAGATGGAAAACATGAATATATGAAAACTAAGACTCATGAAACACAACTCTCAATCAACAAAAGCAAGATCGTAAACCAATCCAAGTCAAGATGAACCAAACTCCCCCTCACTAAAAGCAACCACAAACACTGAAAACAGTGAACAAGAAGACAACGACAAAAATAATATGGTGGAGCAAGCATGAAATTTCAGATTAGTACCTTAAAACACACAAAACTATCCAAGAAGCACAATTACTAGTATACACAATGTGCACAGTCTGTAGAAGATTCCTCATGAAAGAAAGTGATGCATTATGTGAAAAGCATAGATCCCATGATAAAAGTGTGTGTGTGGCTCTTGGAGTTCGACAAACACTAGATTCAATCCTAGTAGTGCTCTTGAAAGTTGGACCTTCGTCAAGAGAATCTAAGCACAACAAAGGAAAGTCAAACCAATAGGAATCAAGGGGTATTTGGTGAGTAAAGGCGGAGGCTCCCCCTCAATCAATGATTTTTTTTTTTTCTTTCTTTCTTTTGCATATTTTTTCTTCTACTCTTTCTTTTTCTTTTTCTTTTGCACACTCATTGACGGCTGACACGCTCAAGAGTATGGAAACCGAACCAGAGAAGCATGGATATAATAAGGATGGCCTGGTTGATGACTTTGAGGTAGCCTTTTCCTTATGGTTGGACTACAAAGAATAGAGGGGAAAGCCGTGGAGATGCAAAAAGATGGAAGATGGTTAGGAGACTCAACATCACCCATGATATGCTAGTATAGGTCAAATTCCTCTAGAAAAGCAAAAGATCAATGACAGAAGTCCATAGAGAAAAAATAATCACTAAGGCGGAAAACTCCAAAATTTGCTAATCCAAGAGTGTGTACAGAATGAGACATACTAATCAAAAAACACACACTCCAAAATGAGTAATGATCACAGAAAACACACACATATTAACATGTAATAGATATTCTCATCAATTCCAATATGCACCAAGGACCATTCAAAAATTTCAAGCTTGCAAAACCATACTAAGAAAATCTTTTTGGGTTTTTTTATTTCTCAAAAATTTCAAGCTTGCAAAACCATACTAAGAAAATCTTTTTGGGTTTTTTCTTTTAATTTTTTTTCTTAACCATAGCAAGACAAAAAAACGAACAAGTACACATTTTTTTTTTCATTAAAAACAACACACAAAAACCCAAAGGCTAAAACAAATAAACAAATTAACACAAGTCACGTTTTTTCACCCAAATTGCTTTAGTACGAACAAAGTTGTGAGAATTGCAGTTCTTGGGTGGTGTCTTGACGTTGTGGTTCCTTTCCTCTGCAATGGGAACCCGTCTCGACTTGGCTTCCAACTTCCAATTTTTAGGTCTAGGCAAAGACACTCTCTCTTGCAACTTATAACAATAAGGGCGAATATGACCATGCATACCACAATGATGACAAATAAAAACAGGGTGTACCTACTTTTCTTTTACCTTACCAACTCTAGAAAGTTTGAGACGTCCATCCTTATGTTGAATTTTTTGTTTTCCCTTTCCTTGAGTTCTTGTATCATGAGATGTAAATGCACTCTATTTTTGCTCTTTCTTACCACCAAAGCCAATGCCACTCTTGTCTGAACAAATTTGTTGAGACCCAATAATATTGTCCAAAGTCTTTGATCCTCTGTTCCAAAGACCAATGGTAGCCATAGCACACTTGAGTTCTTCCTCTTTCTTAATCATAAGGTCTTCCAAAGCAACTTGAGACATCTCAAGAGTTTCAATTGTTTCTTCATATGTTGCATAGATTTGCTGTAGCTCATTCCTCTCTGTCTCACAAGTCAAGAGTTTTGCACAAAGAGCTTGTCGATCATTAGCTATCTTGATGGCATCAATTCTAGCTTCGAAAATCTCCTACTTTAGTTTGACGTTCTTACTTTCACATGCTGTGAGTTTCATAGTGAGTTTGTCATTCAATTTGGATAACTTAAGAGATTTCTTATGCAACTTTTCATAAGCTTGCTCAAGCTCTTCATCATCACTTCCCGAGGATTCATAGTGGTATTCTCAACCGGGCTCTTCGGATACTCTGTTTGTCCTTCAGTTTCTGAAGCCACCATGAAAGTAAGGAATTGTTTATGTCCCTCTTCGCCTTGATCTTTGTTGTCACTTTCATCTTTATTAGATTTTGATTCATTATCCCAAGTGATGGCGAGGGCTTTCTTATTCTTCAAACGAGTGGGGCATTCTGAAGCAAAGTGGCCATATCCTTGGCATTCATAGCATTGGACTCTTTCAGAGTTCCCTTGTATCTTTCCTTTCTCCTTCTTGGCTATAGAATTAATTTTGAGTTTATCTTTGCCTTTAGATTTATGAGTATAAGTAGATTCCAAATATTAGGATTCTTTTTCAAAAAGGATTTTTTAAATTGTTTAACAAAAGCAGCCGTAATCTTGGATTCTATCTCACAATCCTCATCAGAATCCTTTCTAACTCTATGAGCACTACTAAAAGCAATATCTTTTTGTTTCTTTTTGAAGTTCCTATGTGCCTCATAAGTTTGGAGATTTCCAACCAACTGATCCAGCTTGAGATTGTCAACATCTTGAGCCTCCGCAATAGCCGTAACTTTTGGTTGGAACCGATCGGGCAAGGATCTCAAAATTTTTCCCACAACTTTGGATTCTAGTATTTTTTCACCTAAATTGAAGCTGGAATTTACAATGTCACTCAACTTTGCATAAAATTCATCAAAGGTCTCACTATCTTTCATTGAAAGGTTTTCAAAACTAGATGTGAGCCTTTGAAGTTTTGAGCGTTTCACCGAAGGAGTGACCTCATGAATAGTTTGTAAGATATCCCAAGCCTCTTTTGTGACTTCACAATTGCAAATATGACTAAACTCTTCAGGTGTGACAGCGCAAAACAGAGAATTGATAGCTTTACTATTCCAGCTACTATTTTGGTAATCAATTGTGTCCTACTTTTCAATTGGTTTGGGGAATGTTACTCCATCAACGGAAATTGTTGGTTCGGTCCACCCATTCATGACAGATTGCCAAACTTTTTCATCCATTGATTTCAAAAACGATCTCATCCGAGCTTTCCAAAAAGAATAATTGGATCCGTCAAGTAGGGGTGGTCGAACCATAGAATTGCCCTCACGAATTGAGTCCATTATCACAAATCAAACAAGATCTCGCTCTAATAGATTTGTAAAACAAAAAAAATAGAGCGACCTGCTTTGATACCAATTGAAAAATCTAGAAATCCCCTAGATATTGATTTGTGATTATGTATGAATTTTAAGCAATATACAACAACCCTAATCAAACAATCAAGACAAATCGACACAACGATTTTACGTGGAAAAATCACAATTGGACACCTCCAATTGTGATAAAAAACCACGGGCAACAGCCACAAAACAATCCACTAAGAAGATATAAAGGAATTACACAGGTATACTCTCAATTACCTAGTGAATCCACGCTCGAATTGAACCAACCTCTATGTGCCTCTCCCAACCCCATCTTCACCTCAGAATTGTTTGGACGATGAGCCACTTCGGAATCCACCAAAGCTTCAGGCTCGAATTACCTAGCGAATCCTGGTATACTCTCAATTACCTAGTGAATCCATGCTCGAATTGAACCAACCTCTATGTGTCTCTTCCAACCCCGTCTTCACCTAGGAATTGTCTTGATGATGAGCCACTCCGGAATCCACCAAAGCTTCAGGCTCGAATTCTTCAGAATCCACCGAAGAACAACTCTCTTTTTTGTTTAGAATGAACAAACAAACCTTTGACGTACACTGTTTAAACCATGAGTTGAATACTCAAAGAAAACATCAAAGAAAACTAGCAAAATATCCCCAAATATAAACCTTAGAATCCAAAAAGAAGATCTGGAGGACTTGTCCAAGTTTTGGAAGAAAAACCAACTACTTATAGAAATCCAAAGTAATCCTAGTTTTGGAAGAAAACCAATTCCTTATAGAAATCCAAGAATCTATGTTCGCGCGGTCCGCTCAAGCGTGGGAATTCCCGCTCGAGCGGAGGCTTCAAAATTGTGTGATTTATATAGGCTTCACGCTCGAGCGGCAGTTTCCACGCTCGAGCGTCGAATCATACCATCCAGTACTTTTTCAGGCGAAACAGAGATGCTGTGAGCTTGCAATCCCCGCTCGAGCGTCATTTTCCCCGCTCGAGCGGGACGACCAAAATTGGAAAATCTGGAAAACTTGATCCTATTACAACCTCAATTTTGATCCATGGAAATTGACAAAGGCACGATTCGGGTTGGATTTGTATCTAATAAACTCATAGCCCCAATGAAATAAAAGGTGCAAAAACAAATACAACTGAAAGGAGTTTTGTCAAATGGGGTTGCCAAGAATAAAACCTAACAGAGATGAAGAAGAATTGGAAGAATTTGACTTGAAAGCTCAACCAACTTAGCATTTAGAACACAATTGAACACCTAAGGTAAGAATTCAAGCCTTTAGTCTTGTAATTGAGTTGGTTAATGCATGAATTCAAGAGTGTTAAGCTAGGAAATGCAAGAATCAAGCTAAGAGGTAGGAAAGAAGATCATAACATGCATGCATGCATAATTCAGGAATCTTGAGTTTTGATTTCAACAAATTCTTACATGCAAGAGCTTATTTTTGTTCTATTATGGGAGCTCATTGTGGTTTTGCACTTAAACACTTCATTTGTGCATGTTTTAGAAGCTAAGATTTTAAGTCATTGTTTGCATGTTATGATGCCAAAATGTCAAGTTTGCTTTTGACTAATTCTCTTACTTTTAGGCTTGATTTTGGCGAAACGACTTTTAATTCATGAAGTCCTATTAGTTTACACATGTTTTCTCAAGTTTTTTTTTCCCAAAAAGACGTGTTTTGATGCTTTGAACTCTAGTTTTGAAGTTGGGAGTGCAATATGGAAATTCCAGAATTCGTACTCTGCACTCGAGCGTAGAAAGTTGTGTTCGAGCGAAGAATGAGAGCTCCTAGTACTTTTGCAGAGTTTAGGGGTTGGCTTGAGCGACAGAATTGGCACTCGAGTGACCACCCTTATTTTTGATCCTCCGCTTGAGTATAGGAAGTTACACCCGAGTGTAAAATAAGAGCTCCCAGAAGTTTTATAGAATTTTGCAGACTGCTTGAGCGACTGAAGTTGCGCTCGAGCAGAGACCCTATTTACTCAGTCTTTGGCTCGAGCAACTGTCGAGCATAAAAATCAAGCAACTAGTACTTTTACAGACTTTATAGACTGCTCGAACGACTAAAGTTGCGCTCGAGCGAACTATCCTGTTTTTGAAAATTTGGCTAAGTGTTTCAAGTTACATTTTGGCATCCTCATTACATCATAGGCATTCCTAAGCCTTAATTAAGACATAATAATGAGGATAAGGAATATAAACACACCAAGATAGAAAAGAAATGAGTTAAATATTTTATGAGCGTGTGTTTCAATTTGTATCCACTATATGTTTGTGTAGGTCACGTGTCATAGATTGTTGATCCAACTGTTCTGACACTTCTACTATTAGAGCTATCTGTAAGTAATAATTCTGTAAAGCTATGTTCAACTTCAAGTATTTTCCGAATGATATGATGTGATCTGTTTTTTGAAATACTATTTTATGATTCAATGAATGATTGTCCAACATTCTAAAATGTATTTATGGCATCCTTAGTTCACGTGGCCCTCACCCAAGGGTAATAATACCGTGGCTTATGTTCATTTGGCCCTTGCCCAGGGGTAATAATACTGTAGCCTATGTTCACGTGGCCCTTGTATGGGGGTAATAATACCATGGCTATTTGTGCACAAAGATGTTGACCTTTATGGTCGTCGGTACCAACTATGCTTGTGGGTCTTATGACAAATCTGATTTGTTAGCTAACGGATGTACCACATCTAATTTGCTCATGAATTTTGTATAAGTATGTAAATCTTAATATGTTTCCCAAATGAACTTTGATTTCTGAATCTGTTTTGGACATTATTCATAACCCTTTACCCTGTTGTTATTCACTAGGCTCCAGCTCATTCTATTATTTATGTATGTAGGTGATCAAGTGTGGGACCAGGCTTAGTGTGGTTTTCCTGGAGATCTGTTTGAGTCAACCAACCAGTGTGCCCCCCCAAGGAGGTTCCGAAATGTCTTGTGGTCAAGTTTTGTGGGCATGATACAAGTTTAAGTAACTTTCTATTGTTTGTTTGGTCAAGCTTTTGGTTTATTTGTATCTACGACGATGTAAAACTGACAATCTGATGACACCATATATGTATAAATATAAGTTTTTAATTTTTTGGTCCCATGTATGTCTACACAGCTCTATGAACATTATTTATTGTTATTTGCTTATGCTAGCCCTTGTGTCCTTGTTTAATTTATTCAGAGGCCTTTGGTAATCCCATGATTACTCGCCGGTTACGATGCTAAACCTATAGGGGCGGGTTTGGGTTGTGATAGAGTAGTATTAGAACACGAGTTATACCGCACACACGGGTCCATATGAGCTATATGATGTCCTAGAAAAGAAGTAGGGGCATTACATCTGCATGTGTGAGTATGTGACATCATGTGAACACATCTGAACCAATATACATTGATACTGAAATAAAATTAACTAAAATTGAATACTTTGAAAAGATTATTCCTATGTTTATTAGTGCTCTGTTTACCTTTAGCAAATGGAAAATCCAAGAAGTGATGGTACAGTTAAATCTTCTGAGGCTCGAATGAACTGCATGGAATAGATGTTAGAGGCTCTAACAGAATCAATGCTGCAGCAATAGAGACAACAACTTTCGCCCCCTCTGGTCCAAGTAGAGTCGGCCAACAATGACATTCTTAGTTTGACTCAGAAATTTAACAAGATGAAGCCACCAACTTTTCTAGGTGGTATTGAACCGTTAAAGGCTAAGACATGGATGCTAAAGATGCTTCTGGTGTGGCAAGACTGGCCACATGATAAAAATTGTCCGCTTATATCCCAAAATTCTAACCATCCTGTGGCAAGTTCAGCCGGATCTGTTTCTGTACCAAGAACAAACACGAGAACTAATACAGGCAAGGAAACCTTGAGGCAAGGTAGAGTGTTTGCACTTGTGCCAGGAGACGTCCAGAACACTGAATCTATAGTGTCAGGTATACTTCCTATTTGTGCTCAAAATGCATATGTGCTGATAGATTTTGGTTCTACACATTCATTCGTGTCGCATGCTTTTTCTCCTAAATTGACTAGACCACTAGAACCTATGAATTATTTGTTATATGTATCTACACCTTCTAGGGGTTCTATGATGTGTGCTTATGTGTATCCTATGTGTGACATCATGATTGGGAATGTGTTATTATATATTGATTTGCTGCCATTAGACATTGCTCATTTTGATTGCATATTGGGTATGGATTGGTTGACTAAGTACCGTGCAACTATTGATTGTGCGAATAAATTTGCGGTCTTCCGACCACTTGGCTTGTCTGAATTTGTGTTTGCTGGAAATGGGATAGTTCCCCCTTCGTATATAATTTATGCTTTGAAAGCCGTCAAATTGTTTCGAAAAGGATGCAGGGGTTATTTGTGCAGTGTTTTATATGTGACTTCTGATAGCCCTAATATGGAAGCTATTTCTGTAGCCTGTGAATTCCCTGTTGTCTTGCCAAACGAACTACCTAGGGATCTAATTGATAGGGAAATTAAGTTTACTATTGATTAGGAATAGCAATGGGCTAGGCCAGGGCTGGGGATCACACTTCCCATCCCTGATCCCCGAAGATACAAATTTTCCCGTCCCCGGAGGGAAACCCATCACCGCCCCCGCCCCCTAACAGGGATCGGGTTTCCCCGACCCCGAACAATCCCCAACCCTTTTTTATTTTTATTTTTTTGTGACAACTGCTTTGAAGCTGGAGGATCAAAAAAAAAAAAAAGATCAACATGAAGAAAGAAAGAGATCAACACCAACAGATCATCATCATCAACAACAGATTAAAAAAGAAAAAGAAAAAAAGAACAACAGATCAAAAAAAAAAAAAACAGAAAAAAAAAAAAAAAAAAAACAGATCAACAACAGATTATCATCATCATAGATCTCATAGATCTGAGCTTCAATCTATAATATATGTGTATGTGTGTGTGTGTGTGTGTGTGTGTGTATTACACAAAGAAAGAGAGAGATGGAAAGAGTCGGTAGAGAAGCGGAGGAGATCGGCGAAGGAATGTGGTATTACAATAATTTGTAATTTAGAAATGAAATGTTACGTATTTTTTCATCGTAAATATTTCTTAATAAAAAATGAAATGTTACGTATTTTAGAAAAAGTCGGTAGAAATTACAATAATTTGTAATTTAGAAATGAAATGTTACGTATTTTTTCATCGTAAATATTTTTTAATAAAAAATGTGCAACAATATCACAAAAATGCATGACATTACTACAAAAATAAGTAATTTCATTTCCAAATCACAAGTTATCTTAGGCAAATTTATTAGAAAATCTTTTTTCAAGTATTTGTATCTTAATTAGTTCATAACATATTTTTGTATTTCAATAAGTCATATTATTTGGACATTTGATCCTCCAAATCTTAATTCTCATATTTAAGATATTTTATAGACAATTTTATCCTTACAAATATTTTTTGAACTGTTAGCAACTTAGTGATGTGAACATTCATAGTGTACAATGTAAATATTTACATTGATGTGTGACATTTACGTTGACGGTATGAACATTCATATTGACAGTATGAATGTTCACATCACGAAATATTTACATTGTCAATGTGAATATTATTATTAAGATATTTTGGTAACTATATCAGCCATAAGATTTATTGGAATATAAAAAAAAAAAATTAGAGTAAGTAAAGAGAAATTTATGAATAAATATCCTATTATTTTAACACTATCTAAAAATTGTGTAATATTTATAATAAAAATACGTAACAAATATTTTAAAAAAAATATGCAACAAGTTCCATAGGGATGTGTACTGAAATCTTTTTGTGGAATGTCGAAGCACGTACTCTATTTAGCATACATGGAAAGAAAAACACTATAGCATTGTTAGATATATATATTATTTAATATTTATCTATCTGTATTGTAGATGTATCTCATCTCCTTTTCTATGCCTATTTCTGATGTATCTCTATCTTCTTTTCTACACTTATCTAGGTTTTTTCTCAGCTTATAAATACAGGCTTCTTGTACTTCATTATACAATTCAATATACACTCTCTCTATTTTCATAACATGGTATCAAAGCCTAGGGTTCTTTCCTAGCATTTTTTTCCACACGCTTTTCTTTGGCAGCTTGCTTCTGTCCTATATCAATTTCTGCTGGTTTCTACGTATTTAGTCCATTCCTGTTTCAAAGTTTGGACTATACCCACCTCTTCATCTCTTCACGACGAATCCAACGACACCAGATTCACCTCCATCGGAGTCCTAACACGCCTTCACGCGCCTCCCAAAGAAAAGCGCGTCAGTTGACACCGCTTCCACTCTCTGCACGCTCCTGCACGTGTAGTCTCAGCCGGCTTCCCTTGGCTTGCCCATCGGCTTCCGTATCAGCGTCTCAACTGCTCCAACGTCGGCTTGCCATCGGCTTCTGCATCAGCCGACCTCAGATTCCATCCCAGCGTCTCAACCTGTAACAACCCTCACTCTACCCTAGTCATGCTTGCATATATTACATGATCTTGTCTTGATATGTTGCATCTTTGCAAACCTTGATTCGTCTTGCTTAAGTGTTTCTCGCATGTTTTGTACCTTGCTTGGTGTGAGTTTAGCCGAGGTCATCTTTAGTCTAGAACTTCCTTGGAACCACTTTGTTTGATCTCCACCTTCGCCCCGACATATTGGCCGAGATGTCATTATCTAGGCCGAGGTGTTCATCGCCGAGACCGAGATGTTTATTATCTAGGCCAAGATGTTACCCTTGAACCCTAGTGACCTTACCCTTGGATTGGTACGACCTAGACCGAGGTGTGGCACATCTAGGCCAAGGTGTGGCACAGCTAGGCCAAGTGTTGTCCTTTCTAGCTGATGTCCTTGCCCCTTGTTTGCCGAAGTCTTGTTGTTAGCCGATGTCGTTACTTGTCGGAGTGCTCCTGCTGCCTAGCTTGCTAAGTACACTTTGTCATAGTCTTGTCTTTTCACTCAGTCACCTTTTTGAGTAGAACCAACCAGCCGTGGCCACGTACCCCTGCAGAGGGTTAAGTCAGCCGACAGACCCAGAAGATATACATTTTGTGTTATATCCTTGCCTTGTAGAGAGAGAGAAGCTCTAGGAAGAAGAAGAAGTTGTAGAGTGAGAGAGTGGGCTTTCGTGCTTGATTCCTAGAGATCAAACCGCTAGATTCGTGCATTGAGGTTAGATTCTTGATTTACTCTTGTCGTTCTTTATGTTTATCTAGCTGCATTGCACGATCAAACCTGTTCTACACGTCATGCATTGATTTAAAGTTGGTTTTAGAAAGAGAAGATAGTGTTCATGTGTTTTTGAAGCAAAAGTCTTGTTTGATCCGAGAGTTTGCCTTAAGATTCATGTTTTGTGTTTGTTCTCGCAAGATCCTTGAATATGGGTACCCAGGTCCATGTTTTTGAATGCATAGCATGAAATCTCAGATTTTGTAATAGCAAATTATGATCCTAGCATTCATCTTCTCATGTTCATGTTTTTCAAGAGAGGGAAACCCAGATTTTCCCGACCTCATTTCCTTGAATGTGGCCATCGAGGCAACACCTCGACAAGGAGGTGTGGGACCTCGGCATAGAACTGGTAGTCACCCAGCATGTTTTTCCGAGATGAGAAAACAGTGTTTTGTTTTGACTTAGCTTGGTTTTGAAGGATGCCGATTTCATTCGTATGCATGTGAACTTGTTTGAAAGTGCATTCAACAAACTTTGCCATGTGCTTGTAGGATTTGGACTTGCCTTGACCCCAACGTCTGAAGAGCTATATGAGTGGTATTTTTAATAAAGTTATGTTATTAAGTTTTGATAAAGTTTTGCCTTGCTTGTTTTGGAAAAGTATTTTGTGAAGCATGATTGATGATCCCTATTTTGTATACCAAGTATTAGCCTTGTTTTGAACGGCAAATCTTGAAAAGTCCGTACGTGCTAGGGGACTATAATTTGTAGCACAATCTCGAAAAGTCCGTACGTGCTAGGGGACTATAAGCATTTGTAGCACAACCTTTGTTAATGTCACCCGTGGAACTTGAAAGCCTTGAAAGACTTAAATTATTGAGACTTGAAAGATTGTTAGATAAACTTGATTTGCCCTTGGATTTTGTACAATATGTGATGTGCCTTGATTTGATAAAGATGTCGGATATCATTCATGCAAACCCCTTTATTATTTATACCATTCACTGAGTATCCAAGCTCACCCCTCTCTATATATATATGTAGGTGACGAGCAGGACGGCGGTGACGCCTAGATGTACTTGCTACTTGTTTTGGATTATGCACTTTTGCCGCATCTTGAAGATTATGCTTCTTAGTTGTATTTTATTGTATTTTGTATTTGATAGCTGAGAAGCCTTTTGGTCAAGATGTATTTTTGTACTTCATTTTATTGTATTAAAGCTATGTACGAATGTATGCCATTCCATTTAACTTATGCACAGCTCTTATGGACTAACTAAATTTGTATATATATATTGCTTCCGCACATGTTAGCCTCATATGTAATACTCTAATTGTGTGTGAATTTAGAAAGTTGGCCTTCGGTAAATCTCGGATTACTGGCCATCATGGCATTATTCTACTAGGGGCGGAATGGGGTCGTGACAGATTAGTATCAGAGCACAAATTTCTTATAGTACGTTATTCACACACTTGAGTCCTAAAGAGCGTAGGATTTTCCTTAGAAAAATGTTAGGATTGCATCATAATGCTTGCTATTTGACAAGGTGTGCATTATCTCGGCTTGACTGTTTGTTGCTAGCGTACATGTCCATTTGATCGTTTTGTTTTAAATCACGTTTTGCATACTCTTAGCATCATGAGAAGGGGTAGACCACCAGTTGGCCGAGATCATCCCGACGATAGATTGGACAGATTAGAGAGACTGGTCGAAGGTTTGGTCTGTGAGTTGAGGCAAACTCGGCCACAAGACACTATTACTACTTCTACCCATGCCGAGCAGACAAATGGCCGACGTACAGTTCCACCTCCACCTCCTCCAATGCCGCAATTGCCTTCACAGCAAGCTTTATATGAGGACAACACCATAGCCTTGATCAGAGAGTTCAAAAAGATGAAACTGCCGAGGTTCTCTGGGGGTATTGAACTGATGAAGGCCGAAGTGTGGGCCTTGGAGATGGAGAAGTTGTTCGAGATCTTTCCCAGTACCGATGCCCAGAAGATGTCACTGGCAACATTCACACTAGACGACGATGCACGAAGATGGTGGATGATGACCCGAGAAAGCAACCCAGGTTTGACTTGGGCCAAATTTTTGGAATTGTTTTACAACAAGCATTTCCCCCTTAGTGTTCGAGACCGTAAGACCACAGAGTTTCAGACTTTGACACAAGGCAACAAGACAGTGGCAGAATATGACCGTGCTTTTACCAAGTTGGTGAGATATGTGCCTCACATGGTCGATGATGAATACAGAAAGGCCAGGAAGTTCGAAAGTGGACTGCGTGGACCAATTCAGGATCGAGTTAACATGCTCAATATGCCGACCTACGCCGGAGTGTTGGACAAGGCCATCTTGGCAGAGGCTAACTTGAACCGATACCAGAACTCAGGAGAAAATCAGAAGAAGAGGCAGAACTATGATAATCGTCGAGCTCCGTTTAACGCCAAGAAGAAAGTGAATGTGGGCAGCTCCAGCAACTCAAACCAAGAAGGTAATACTAGGCCGACGTGTGCAAGCTGTGGGAAGCCGCATTCCGGAGTTTGCCGTTGGGCATCGGGAGCCTGTTTTGAATGTGGTGAAATGGGTCATCGTGTGAAAGACTGCCCGAAGGCAAGGACTGATGATGGTAAGAAGAATGGGAGTACCTCGGGCTATGCACAGAGAAATAACATCGGAAGGGCACAGACGAGACAGGGCAGAGTTTTTGCATTGGTACCAGGAGACACTCAGAATGCTGAGACAGTAGTGTCAGGTATACTCCCAATTTGCTCTCAAGATGCATACATATTAATTGATTCGGCTTCTACACATTCATTTGTATCTGCTAAGTTTGCCAAGAAGTTAAATAGAGAACAAGAACCCCTTGACTATGTGTTATATGTGTCTACTCCATCTGGGAGAATTATGATTGTTGTATCCATTTATAGGGCGTGTGTTGTGGTGATTGAGGGTGTAGAATTATTAGTTGATTTGATGCCATTAAGCATGACCCACTTCGATGTCATATTGGGAATGGATTGGTTAGTAGCGAATCATGCATCCATTGATTGTGTTACTAAGAGCGTCACATTGAAGACCCCGAACCGACCCGAGGTCATTTTCTAGGGTAAGGGAGTAGTACCCCCACCTTACTTAATCTCATCCATGAAAGCCTATAAGTTGATCCAAAAAGGGTGTCAGGGTTATTTGTGCAGTATACTAAGTGATTTGAATGGAAGAGTTGAGCTAGCCGACATACCAGTTGTAAAGGAATTCCCCAACGTCTTTCCAAATGAGTTGCCTGGCCACTTAGTCGATAAGAAATAGAGTTTACGGTGGACATCATGTCGGGAACGCAACCTATCTCCAAAACACCCTATAGGATGGCCCCAGCTGAAATTAAGCAACTGAAACTACAATTACAAGAATTGCTGGACAAGGGATTCATTAGGCCGAGCACTTCACCATGGGGAGCACCTGTGCTATTTGTTAAGAAAAAGGATGGCACACTTCGCCTTTGCATTGATTACAGAGAACTTAATAAGGTAACCATTAAGAACAAGTACCCGTTGCCTAGGATTGATGATTTGCTCGATCAACTACAAGGAGCACGAGTCTTTTCCAAGATTGACCTTAGGTCGGGCTACCATCAGCTGAAGGTTAAAGCCGAAGATGTTGAGAATACTGCTTTTCGGACAAGATACGGTCACTATGAATTCCTGGTAATGCCTTTTGGAGTGACTAATGCACCTGTAGGATTCATGGATTTGATGAACAGAGTCTTTAAGCCGTATCTAGATGAGTTTGTAGTTGTTTTTATTGACGACATATTGATCTATTCCAAGACTACAATTGAGCATGAGAATCATCTGAGACTCGCCCTGCAAATTTTGAGAGACAAGAAGTTGTACGCCAAGTTGAGCAAGTGCGAGTTTTGGCTTTTCAGCATTTCATTTTTAGGGCATGTGATTAATGAAGAGGGTATATCAGTTGATCCCAGTAAGATTGAAGCCATTGTGAATTGGCCGATGCCGACCAACGTGTCCGAGGTTCGCAGTTTTCTGGGCTTGGCAGGTTATTACAAAAAGTTTGTGAAAGACTTCTCAAGGATTGCAGTACCATTAACACAACTAACTAAGAAGGGAACAACATATGAGTGGACCGATGACAGAGAATCAGCCTTCCAAGAGTTGAAGACGAGGTTAGTTACGGCACTAGTTCTTGTACTCCCATCAGGTAATGAGGAATTTCAGATTTTCAGTGATGCTTCACATAAGGGTTTGGGTTGTGTATTAATGCAAGGGGGCAAAGTCATAGCATATGCATCTCGTCAGTTGAAACCACATGAAAAGAACTATCCAACCCATGATCTAGAGCTAGTAGCCGCGGTGTTTGCTTTGAAGATTTGGCGTCACTACTTGTATGGAGCCTCTTGCCAAGTTTTTACAGATCACAAGAGCTTGAAGCACTTGTTCACTCAAAAGGAACTGAATTTGAGACAGAGAAGGTGGCTTGAATTATTGAAGGACTACGACATGTAGATTCGGTATCACCCAGGTAAAGCAAACTCGGTAGCCGACGCATTGAGTAGAAAGTCAGTGGGAAGTTTGGCATGCCTAGCCATGATTTCAGTGGAGCCGACTACTATTGGGGAAGTGAAGGCAAGGCAAATGGAGGATGAATTCCTGAAGAAGGTAGCCGATGAGATTATCACCAGGCCGAGGTCAGGTTACACCCTTAAGAATGGAGTGCTTAAGTTTGAAGGAAGATTGTTCGTGGCCGCCGTCCCAGAGTTGAAAGGAAAGATTTTGCAAGACTCTCACGGATCCAGATTTACAGTTCACCCAGGGAACACCAAGATGTATCAAGATGTAAAAAAGACCTTTTGGTGGCCGAATATGAAAAGAGAGATAGCCGAGTTCGTGTCCCAGTGTTTGTATTGTCAACAAGTGAAAGCAGAACATCAGAGGCCAACAGGACTTCTCCAACCTTTGCCGATTCCTAAATGGAAATGGGAACACATCTCCATGGACTTTGTGATTGGTTTGCTGAAGACACAGAAAGGAATGGATTCGATCTGGGTTATAATCGACAAATTAACTAAGTCAGCACACTTCCTGCCTGTTAAAACTTCGTTTAATGCTGATCGACTTGCCATGTTGTATATGAATGAGATTGTTAGACTTCATGGTGTGCCGATTTTCATTGTGTCAGACCAAGATTCAAAGTTTGTTTCTAGATTTTGGCAGAGTTTACAAAGGGCTTTGGGGACCGAATTGAGGTTTAGTACGGCTTTTCATCCCTAGACCGATGGCCAAACAGAGAGAACAATTCAAACACTTGAAGATATGCTTAGACTATGTGTATTGGATTTCAAGGGAAGCTGGGAAGAGCATTTGCCATTAGTAGAATTCGCTTACAACAATAGTTATCAAGCTAGCATTGGCATGGCGCCGTATAAAGCACTGCATGGAAGAAAGTGCAGATCGCCGATATGCTGGACCGAGGTAGGAGATAAAGCTTTGGTCGGCCCCGATCTAGTTCAAAGGACAACTGAAAAGATCAAGCTTATCCAACAGAGAATTAGAACCGCTCATAGTCAACAAAAGAGTTACGCCGACCAGAGAAAAAAAAAGTTAGAGTTTGAAGTTGGGGATCATGTATTCCTGAAGATCTCGCCGATGAAAGGAGTTTCAAGATTTGGAAAGAAGGGTAAATTGGCACCCCATTACGTCAGGCCTTTTGAAGTTCTTGAGAAAGTTAACCCAGTTGCCTATAGACTAGCTTTGCCACCAGAACTAAGTCAAGTCCACAATGTGTTCCATATTTCGAAGTTTAGGAAATATATTCGGGATCCACTACACGTAATTGATTATACCGGGATTACGGTTAGTGACGATTTAGACTACAAGGAGAAGTTGATGAAAATTATTGATAGACAAGTGAAACAGTTGAGAAACAAATCTATACCAATGGTGAAAATTGAATGGAAAGAGCATTACGACAAGGATGCTACGTGGGAAATGGAAGAAGAAATGAAAATCCGTCATCTAGGGTTATTTGTAGAGCAAGGTAATTTAAGTTTAGGGACCAAACTTCTTTAAGGAGGGTAGGATGTAACAACCCTCACTCTACCCTAATCATGCTTGCATATATTACATGATCTTGTCTTGATATGTTGCATCTTTGCAAACCTTGATTCGTCTTGCTTAAGTGTTTCTCGCATGTTTTGTACCTTGCTTGGTGTGAGTTTAGCCGAGGTCATCTTTAGTCTAGAACTTCCTTGGAACCACTTTGTTTGACCTCCACCTTCGCCCCGACATATTGGCTAAGATGTCATTATCTAGGCCGAGATGTTCATCGCCGAAGCCGAGATGTGTATTATCTAGGCCGAGATGTTACCCTTGAACCCTAGTGACCTTACCCCTGGATTGGTACAACCTAGACCGAGGTGTGGCACATCTAGGCCAAGGTATGGCACAGCTAGGCCAAGTGTTGTCCTTTCTAGCTGATGTCCTTGCCCCTTTGTTTGCCGAAGTCTTGTTGTTAGCCGATGTCGTTACTTGTCGGAGTGCTCCTGCTGCCTAGCTTGCTGAGTACACTTTGTCATAGTCTTGTCTTTTCACTCAGTCACCTTTTTGAGTAGAACCAACCAGCCGTTGCCACGTACCCCTACAGAGGGTTAAGTCAGCCGACAGACCCAGAAGATATACATTTTGTGTTATATCCTTGCCTTGTAGAGAGAGAGAAGCTCTAGGAAGAAGAAGAAGTTGTAGAGTGAGAGAGTGGGCTTTCGTGCTTGATTCCTAGAGATCAAACCGCTAGATTCGTGTATTGAGGTTAGATTCTTGATTTACTCTTGTCGTTCTTTATGTTTATCTAGCTGCATTGCACGATCAAACCTGTTCTGCACGTCATGCATTGATTTAAAGTTGGTTTTAGAAAGAGAAGATAGTGTTCATGTGTTTTTGAAGCAAAAGTCTTGTTTGATCCGAGAGTTTGCCTTAAGATTCATGTTTTGTGTTTGTTCTCGCAAGATCCTTGAATATGGGTACCCAGGTCCATGTTTTTGAATGCATAGCATGAAATCTCAGATTTTGTAATAGCAAATTATGATCTTAGCATTCATCTTCCTCATGTTCATGTTCTTCAAGAGAAGGAAACCCAGATTTTCCCGACCTCATTTCCTTGAATGTGGCCATTGAGGCAACACCTTAGCAAGGAGGTGTGGGACCTCGGCCTAGACCTGGTAGTCGCCCAGCATGTTTTTCCGAGATAAGAAAATAGTGTTTTGTTTTGACTTTGCTTGGTTTTGAAGGATGCCGAGATCATCCGTATGCATGTGAACTTGTTT
Organism: Camellia sinensis; assembly: GCF_004153795.1. Taxonomy (NCBI): domain Eukaryota; kingdom Viridiplantae; phylum Streptophyta; class Magnoliopsida; order Ericales; family Theaceae; genus Camellia; species Camellia sinensis. The sequence continues at coordinate 845,383 of NW_021027209.1, read as the reverse complement.
GAAAGTGCATTCAACAAACTTTGCCATGTGTTTGTAGGACTTGGACTTGCCTTGACCCCGACGTCTGAAGAGCTATGTGAGTGGTATTTTTAATAAAGTTATGTTACTAAGTTTTGATAAAGTTTTGCCTTGCTTGTTTTGGAAAAGTATTTTGTGAAGCATGATTGATGATCCCTATTTTGTATACCAAGTATTAGCCTTGTTTTGAACGGCAAATCTTGAAAAGTCCGTACGTGCTAGGGGACTATAAGCATTTGTAGCACAATCTCGAAAAGTCCGTACGTGCTAGGGGACTATAAGCATTTGTAGCACAACCTTTGTTAATGTCACCCATGGAACTTGAAAGCCTTGAAAGACTTAAATTATTGAGACTTGAAAGATTGTTAGATAAACTTGATTTGCCCTTGGATTTTGTACAATATGTGATGTGCCTTGATTTGATAAAGATGTCGGATATCATTCATGCAAACCCCTTTATTTTTTATACCATTCACTGAGTATCCAAGCTCACCCCTCTCTATATATATATGTAGGTGACGAGCAAGACGGCGGTGACGCCTAGATGTACTTGCTACTTGTTTTGGATTATGCACTTTTGCCGCATCTTGAAGATTATGCTTCTTAGTTGTATTTTATTGTATTTTGTATTTGATAGCTGAGAAGCCTTTTGGTCAAGATGTATTTTTGTACTTCATTTTGTTGTATTAAAGCTATGTACGAATGTATGCCATTCCATTTAACTTATGCACAGCTCTTATGGACTAACTAAATTTGTATATATATATTGCTTCCGCACATGTTAGCTCCATATGTAATACTCTGATTGTGTTTGAATTTAGAAAGTTGGCCTTCAGTAAATCTCGGATTACTAGCCATCATGGCACCATTCTACTAGTTGCGGAATGGGGTCGTGACACAATCGCTCTACAGTCGGCTTGTCCATCAGCTTCCGCATCAGCCAACCTCAGCTTCCGCCTCAGCCGCATCCTCTTGGCTTTCAATCGGCTTCTCTTAGCCGTTTTCCTTATTTTTCAGCCACTGACGTCAGCACTCCTCAGCCGCTAACGTCAGCCCTACTCCACTACTGCCTCGCTGCTAACATCATCACAGCCACAGTGCTGACATTTGTCCTACTTATCCCTAAGGTTTTTCAGCCTTCTGAATCTCTTGGTGACCTCTATTTTGGCATTTATGGATCGTACAGGGAACATCCAATCTGTTTCGGTTATCCTTGATGGGTCCAATTATGTTAGTTGGGCTCAAGCTCTCTCTAGTTTCATCAAGGGCAAACGCCTTTGGCAGATTATTACTGGTGCTCTTCCCAAACCCAACCAGAAGGAGGATGAGACGGACTCTGCATTTGATGATCGTCTTGATGAATGGGAAAGTAAGAATTATCAAATTATCACATGGTTTCGGGCTACCTCTGTTCCTTCCATCCACCTTCAATTTGGATGCTTTCAGGATGATGACTCCCTTGCCTCTCTTGCCAAAGCAATTTGGGATTTCTTGAAGGAACATTATCAGACCACTGGACGTCCTCATCAGTATCAATTGTTGCAGACTCTTTATCACATGCGCCAGGCACCCGGTTAGTCTCTCAATGACTTCCTTTTCAAATGTCGTCTGTTTGGGACCAGCTCGCTCTTTCTGACCCTCCATGGGTTCATTCTGATGATGCCCAACTCTTTATTACTTATCGGAATCATCAGCGATTATTAAAGTTTCTTATGGCTCTTCATAGCACATTTGAGCCCGTACGTGCTTCTTTGCTCCATCGTTTGCCCTTGCCCACTTTAGAGAAAGCCATTACTGAGCACTTATCCAAGGAGACTCGTTTTGGGAGTCTTAGATCTCAAGCCATGGATTCTGTTCTTGCTACGCCATCTTTTCAGAGTTCCTTACCTTCACAGCCAATCATATGCAGTTATTGTTACAACCGCGGCTTGCCAACCAATCATTCTCTTGTTCACTGCCCAGTTCGAGACTATTTGACTTGTCACAAGACTGCTCCGGCCATCTCCAAAGCAATTGTCCTCGAGCTCTCTCCACTACTTCATCTAAGAAGGGGGCTTCTCGTTCTGGGTCTCAGTCCAAATCTAGCCACGGTTCTCACTCTACTACTATTGCCTCTGAGGGTTTTTCTGCTCCTTCCTTCTCTATGGATGATGTTGAGTCCATTACCCACCAGGTGCTCAACAAATCTGGTACTCCTCCTTCTACTGCTCTTTCAGTAACCTCATGTCACTCTTCATGGTATTTTGATTCCGCATGCTATAATCACATGACTTCTGACTCTACTCTCTTTTCTTCTTTGTTATCATCCTCTTCTACTCCCACTATACAAACTGCTGATGGTTCTCATATGCCTGTTAGTCATATTGGCCAAATCTCTACTTCCACTGTGTCTCTTTCTGATGCTTACCATATTCCTTCTCTTAAAATGAACCTTATCTCTGTTGGTCAGTTATGTGAACTTGGTCAAACTATTACCTTCTCTGCTAATGGTTGTTTGGTGCAGGACCCTCAGACGAGACAGATCCTTGGGATAGGCCGTAAGCATGGATGTCTATTCAAGCTTCTGCATCTTCGCAGTCCACACAAATCATCTACTGTTGCTGCTGCATCTACTATGTCTTCTTTTCATCTTTGGCATTGTCGCTTAGGACATGTCTCTTTTAGTCGTTTAAAAAATTTAGTTTCTAGTGGTCAGTTAGGTCGTGTCCATCTTGAAGATGTCGATTGTTTATCTTGTCAAATTGCTAAACAACGTGCCTTACCTTTTAATAAAAGTAATTCCATTTCTACTGTTCATTTTGATCTTGTGCATTCAGATATTTGGGGACCTTCCCCTACACCTACCATGGGGGGGAGGGGTCCAGATCTTTTGTGATTTTTGTTGATGATTTTTCTCGCTATACTTGGTATTTTCTTCTCAAAAATCGCTATGAACTTAAACAGATTTACTATGATTTCTCTGCTATGGTCCGCACTCTGTTTTCTTGTACTATTAAGCTTTTTCGTTTTGATAATGCTAAGGAGTACTTGGATTCTAATTTTCTTTCTTTTCTTCGAGCTCATGGTACTCTCTCTCATCCATCTTGTGCAGGCACTTCCCAACAAAATGGTCGAGCCGAAAGAAAGCATCGTCATATTCTCGACACTACTCGGGCTCTTCTCCTCTCTTCTTCTTGTCCTGAAAATTTTTGGGGGAAAGCTGCCCTCACTGCCATCCACACCATTAATCGCGTCCCTACACCTGTAATAGCTGACGTTACTCCTTACGAGCGCTTGTATGGTTCTCCTCCCGATTATACCACTCTTAAAGTTTTTGGTTCTGCTTGTTTTGTTCTCTTTCAGCCTTATGAACACACTAAACTAGAACCTCGTTATCGTCTTTGTTGTTTTCTAGGGTATGGTATAGAACATAAAGGGTATCATTGTTGGGATCCTATCTCCAAGCGTCTTCGTATTTCCCGTCATGTGGTCTTCTAGGAACACAAAATGCTCTCTACTCTTTCCAAGTTTCACTTACCACAGTCCACCCACTTACCGGTCTTCACTGATATTTCTATAGATCTATTTTCTGATGACTTTAATGCAGATTCTGATCCCATGCTCCCACAGTCGCCTACGCCTATCGTTCACCTTGAGGATCCTGTGTCTACTGATGGCCCTACGCCTTCTCCAGATCTGGTGGAGGTACCTACTTCCATTGAGGTTCCTCCTCCACCTGAGCGTCATTCTACACGGGTAAGATAACCTTCTGTTCTTCTTCATGATTATATTGTTGGTTCCATAGCCTTTTGCTCTCATGAACCTACTTCTTATCAAGAAGCTTTTTCTAACCCTCTTTGGCAACAAGCTATAACTGATGAACTGCAGGCTTTCGATCAAACTCATACGTGAGATGTGGTTGATCTTCTTCCTGGAAAGCGTACTGTTAGTTGCAAATGGGTTTACAAGATCAAAACTCATTCTGATGGTTCCATTGAGCGTTACAAAGCTCGCTTTGTCGCCCGGGGATTTAGTCAAGAATATGGGATTGACTATAAGGAAACATTTGCTCCTCTTGCCCATCTTACTTCAATTCGCAGCTTACTTGTCGTTGCTGCTACTCGCCACTGGAGTCTTTATCAGATGGATGTCAAGAATGCATTTCTCAATGGTGGTCTCACTAAGGAAGTTTATATGTAACCCCCTCCTGGTTCTTCTATTCCATGAAACAAGGTTTGCAAACTCCGCCGTGCTTTGTATGGTTTGAAACAAGCTCCACGTGCCTGGTTTGCCAAGTTCAGCTCTACCATTCGTGACTTTGGTTTTTCTTCCAGTGCCCATGATTTTGCCTTGTTTATCCGTCAGACGGAACGCGGTACTATTCTTCTTTTTCTTCTCTATGTGGACGATATGATTATCACTAGAGATGACACAGTGGGTATTTCTAGTCTCAAACAGTTTCCCAATCGCCAGTTTGAGATGAAAGATTTGGGTTCACTTAGCTACTTCCTTGGCTTAGAAATTTCTCAAGATTCCTCTGGTTATTTTGTTACCCAGGCCAAGTATACTTCTGATCTTTTGGCTCATGCTAGCCTTACCGATTGCAAAACTGTCACTACTCCAGTTGATCCTTAGACTCGTCTTACACCTCTTGACGGCCCCCTGTTGTCTGATGCTACTTTATATCGTCAGCTAGTTGGTAGTCTTGTCTATCTCACAGTTACTCGTCCCGATATTGCTTATGCTGTTCACATTGTTAGTCAATTTATGACTGCTCCTTGCTCTCCACACTATGCTACTCTGGTTCGCATTTTGCGCTATCTCAAAGGAATTATGTTTCATGGTCTTCACTACTCTCCTCACTCTTCCCTATGGCTACATGTCTTTTCTGATGCCGATTGGGTAGGGGATCTTACTGATCGTCGTTCCACTACTGGGTTCTGCTTCTTCTTGGTCAACTCTCTCATTTCCTAGCGTAGCAAGAAGCAAACCCTTGTTGCTCGTTCTAGTACCGAGGCTGAGTATCGTGCTCTTACTAACACTACTCAGAAGCTTGTGTGGCTTCGTTGGCTTCTTTCTGACATGGGTGTTTCTCATTCTGCTGCCACCAATCTTTATTGTGAAAATCAAAGTGTTATTCAGATCGCACATAACAATGTCTTCCATGATCACACCAAGCATATTGAGATCGATTGCCACTTCATACGACAGCATGTTACTAGTGGCCATGTTCGGCTTCTTTTTGTTACCTCTGCTAATCAGACTGCCGACCTCTTCACCAAAGCTCATCTTCCAGGACGTTTCTCTGATCTCCTCTCCAAGCTTAAGTTGATATCTGACTTACCACCTTGAGCTTGAGGGGGGGTGTTAGATATATATGTTATTTAATATTTATCTATCTGTATTGTAGATGTATCTCATCTCCTTTTCTATACATATCTCTAATGTATCTCTATCTTCTTTTCTACACTTATCTAGGTTTCTTCTCAGCTTATAAATACAGGCTTCTTGTACTTCATTATACAATTCAATATACAGTCTCTCTATTTTCATAACAAGCATTAAGTTTTGTTAAATTTCCAAGAAACTTTAGGTGACTTGATATTATAGGCAAAATCTAATTATTCCCTCTTTAGAGCAACTCTAATAAGAGACGAAAAAAACTTTTTTTAACTTATAATAAATTTTTAACTAAATTACCAATTATTCACAATTAAATCTCAGTGTGAGGTAGGTGATATTTTATTGTGTAATTTATTAGGCATCTCTAATTTTTGTTTTTTAGATCAAATAGATATTTTGAGGCATTTTACTTCATTTATGTTGGCTTTTTGGCTTTCGAAGGTTATTTTGGTAATTGTGAGTGTGCCAGCAAGGATCAATCAGTCCTTACAGAATATTAATTGCCAACCAATTATCAGACGATTGTGTTTTAGTTCTTTCAGCCTCAATGAAGAGGACTTTTATTGGTGGCTTTGTTTAGGAAAATTAAGTAAACAATGATTAAATGAAGAACAATTGTAGTCTTTCATTAAGTAAAATGAAAGACTTACAAAGATTCAAATTAGCCTCGTAGAGGTTTATAGCAACAAACTACTTGAAACTACTCCTATGAACGAAGTGCAGTGCAGGAATTTAAAGTATAGGAATGTAAAGAACAAGAAATATAAAAACTGAAAGGAAAAATAAAGTAGATAAAACTGATTTTTTGGATCTAAGTCTGGAGGCACTTTTTGAGACCTTCTCCGCTATTTATACTTCTCAATGACAACTTTCAAACTGCATTTCTAACTGTCGAACCACCCCTCCATGGTCGCTGATCATGTTGCCTTATAGTTAGCTCCACTATGCCATATCTGCAGTTAGGCTTCCCTCTTGATTTTGAATTTAAATATGAATAACCATTAAAGACACGTCATTTTGCATCTCTTTGTTGATCTAGTGTTTATGCATATCCACAATAACCAATACTAACTACCACGTGTGATTACGATTGAAGATTTGAATTGTCTTCCCATATTGCCCTTATCTTGCCACATGTCGAACTGTAATTGGCTTATACAAAATATGTAGCCAACATTACCCCCCACACTAATATACCCAATACTTGGTGATATTAGTGGAGCAAGGTACTTTACCCACGTCTTAGAACATGCATGGGCTTTTGTATTTTTCAGAAATGCAATCGTCATTCATCATTTGTATTAAACTCTCTTCTAACCCTTGAACACTCCCACTATCTCAGTATTCAAAAAGACTGATACATCTTTTATGGCCAAAGCAATCTTTTCTTACATTGATCAAGCATACGAAGAGTTATTTGATGACGTTGTTCGTCCTCAAAAGAACCTTCATGCATTGATTAGCCACCTTTATCCACCTCCATTTATACAAGTTATGGAAGCTATTGCAAATCACCGAAACTTCGAACCAAGAACCTATTGCTTACGATTCTTTAGAACACAAATTTGCAATCATGGATATCGGAAGCTCTTCTTCTGCAACAAAGCTTTCTGCATGGGATGAAGTTGCTGTTTCTTCTTCTTCTACGACTTTTGGCTGGGGAACTTGGCCTATCCCTACTCAACCTCAAACGAGGGAACGCATTCATCACCGATTCCCAGAATTCGATGACCCTCTTGAAATCCCTTCCTCTAAACATAGTTCTGTAGTATACCCATATGTTCTTATTGGCCGTATGCGTAGTCTTGAGAACAATCTGATTTCATCATGGTATACTTCCACCTTGCCATCTCGAATGGTTCGAAGTGTGCAACGTCATGGTGAAGCTTTAGGGATCAGTCCTGCACTTTTAGCCAAGAAAACAAAACTTTGTACCTCCAATTAGCTTGAATGTGTGGCCAGACCTGAATTCCTAGATTTGATCAGGGAAACTCCAACTGCTCCTCCTCTACCTTCCAATCCAAATTGGATTGATGAGTTGAAATGAAATCTTTGAAAAATATTTCAAAACACCTTGTTTAGGGGTTTGGATTTGAAGAAAATGAGAAAAGAGAGAAGAAAACTAGTTTGGGAGAAGTTCGGCATGAATCCGATAAGGATCGAAACTGAGTGGCTTCACAAAAATAGGCATAACTTTTTGTACAGTTGTAATTTTGATGCAAGGATGCCACCATTGGAAAGATTACTTCCGGGGCTTCAATTTGGACACAAGAATGACCTAAAAAGGAGTACAGATGAAGGATTTATGCCCATTTGAAGTTAGACCTAGAGAGCAGAATTTTCCTGCCAACCAAAAAAAATAGCTGGCCGACCAGAAAAGTGGTCTACAAGTCCCAAACTCAGATTTTTCAAAGATCTTTTCCCTCCAGCTGTTGTGCACTACTCCAGATATTTCCAAACTCAGACATTTCGAACCAACTCTTGCCTTTTGCTATATATGAGCCATATCTCCCATTTTTGCAAAGGAGGAGATTGAAGTTATTTTGGGAGCCTCTCTCTCTAAAAAGTTCTCTCTCTCTAGAAATTACAAAGCTAAATCTCAATTTTTTCTCTCTAGTTGGCCCTCCCTCTTGACCTTGTGTGCATACAAGAGATATACTTGAAGATATACTTCTCCTTTGCCTAGGCACCCTTAACCAAACTTAACCACCATTGGGCTGAGGTTCATTGAGGATCGTTTGGAGCTCCAAAAGGCTGATTTTGGCTTAGATTTTGGCTGGTTTTGCTGCTGTCCTTCAAGGTGCTTCAAGGGTAAGCACTTGTCCCTTTAAACCTTTGCTTTGCATGCTTGTTTTACCACCTTTGTAAACTATTTTTGGGGTTGTTTTTCCTCTGTTTTTCACTCCTAATAGTGTTGGTTTGTGCCTTGTTTGGCTAGGGGGTTTTCCTCCATTTTGCTCCTTGGCTTGTAAAGCCTCTTGAGCCATCTTTCACCACCTTTCAAACCAAATTTCTTTTTTTTTTCTCCTTTAAACCACTAAATCCTAGAGGAATTTCAGTGGTGAACAGGGGGTTTTGAGGTCCCAAATGGGTGGGGGTTGTCCCCCCTCCTCTTCTCTTGTTTACTTGTGTTGATGGCCAACCAAATGAGCATGTGTTTTTACTTCTTTGAGGCTTTGTTTGAGCACTTTTTTTGTGACTTTTAGGACCTTCCATAACTCTGTTTTAGGTTGGTTTTGTCATCCCTTGCATGCTTTATACACTTGTAGTGTAAATTTTGCAAACTAGCTTTGTATGCCTCATGAAGGAGCTTGTCTTTCTAGCTGGTTTTGGAGCCATATTAGTAGGTTTTTGGTGTTATTTTAACAAGCCTTAAATCTTTTTTGGGTTGGTTTCATTGGCTCTTGTATGCCTAATACACTTGTAGTGTAAATTACACAAACTAGTCTTGTATGCTTCTTGAAGTAGCATGTTATTCTAGCTTGTTTTGTTTCCATCTCAGCATGTTTTTGGTGATGTTTTTCCATGTCATACCTCTATTAGGGTTTGGTTTGGTCAGCCCTTGCATGTTCCATACACTTGTAGTGCAATTCCATGAAATAGCCTAACATGCATCATGCTTTAACATGTCATTCTAGCATGCTTTTGGCTTAACTTCATGAAGCTTTTTTCCATGTTTTACCATGTTTAAGGTCTGATTTGTGCTGTTTTGGCCATGCATGACTTGCTTTGTATAGCTATGGTTCAATCTAGCTTGTTAGCTTTGTGTGTCAAGTCTACTAGAATGCTTTACTTGGACTATTTGAATGATTTGGCATCACTTGTTATGTGATTTCAGTCCATGTTTCATAGTCATGCACTTGCATGTTTCACTATTTCAATGCGTTGGAGGGTTTACCCTTTTTGTCTTAACATGGGTCATTACGTATGCTTTCATGCCTAAACTTGCGAGCTATCATTTTAATGTGTTTTTGGGATTATCTTGCCATGATATACCTCTAATTTTTGTTGGTTAAGTCATCCCATGCTTGGTCTTAATAGGTGTAGTGTAATCCACCTTATTTGCCTTGTATGCATCATGCCTTATGCCCTTCATGCTAGCTTGTTTTGGCTTCCGTCCATACATGTTTTATACTCATTTTGACATTTTCTAGGACTATTTTGGGTTGCCTTTGCCATATCATTCATGCTTTGTATAGCTGTAGTGTAATTGGCCTTGATAGTTTTGTGTTTTGATGATTCATGCATGCTATCTTTGAGCTATTTAGATGATTTGGCATTATTTAATACTTTATTTCAGAGCTTATCACATTGCCATGTTCCCACTTTATTCACTCTTTAAGTGCCTTTGAGTGTTGTGCATTGTTGCCTCTTTTATGGCCTAGCATGTACGTCATCTTGCCTAGGTCTTTGAGCCTCCATCCTAGCTTGCTTTGGTCATTGTTTTGACCTATTTCAGCTCTGTCCGTGGTTGGTTCATGAACTTGTGCCATGTATTGCATGCCTCCTTTGTAGTCCTCTTTATTAGCTTTCATGCTTAAGGACCTTCGCATGCTATACTTGCTTTGTTTGAATGATTTGGCATCATTTCTTACCTTATTTCAGTGCATTTAGTGTTGTTACACTTCCACATTTATCACTCCTTGAGCCCTCTTGAGAGTTGTGCTCTTAGATTGAGCATTGTATATGCCATGTTACATCGCATCGTGCATGTTATGTTATTGTTTGCATTACACATGCCATGCTCTTGATTCGCATTGTGTATGCCATGATCATATTGCATTGAGTATGCCATGATAGTCATTGCATTGAGTATGCCATATTGTTCATTGCATTTGTGTATGCTATGTTCATTTGCATTGTGCATGCTAGTTATTGTTCATATTGTTGCATGCTTATGTTGTCTTGCATTGAATATGCATGCATTAGCATTGTGCATTGTGCATGCCATTAGCCTTGTTAGGTTGTTCATGTTGCATTCCATGTTTGCATGCTTAAGTCATATTGCATATTTGCATGCTTATGTTGCATTGCATTTTTGCATACTCCATGTTACATAGCATTGTGCATGCCATGTTATGTGTTGTATTGTGTTTGAAATAGGTGTTAGTCCAAATACAGGAAACGAGGGACATCTTATACTTAAAGTGATGAAACGTGCCTCAATTCTCGGTCGCTGACGCTCTTGATCATACATGATAGAGTTTTAGGCCTTATGTGTTTATGTGTGCATTCATTTTTATATTGAATTGTGCAACTTCGTCTCTCGGCCATCATGTATTGAAATGCGCGATTGGTGGCCTGAGGGTCGAGAACCGCACTCCCTTGAGCTCATGTAATGATAGGGAGGGTAGTTGTGCGCACATATCTTGCAAATACATTGACATGCCCTTTCTTGGTGTCTGTTGCAGCAAATTGAAATTTAGCAGCAACAACTGGTTGGCCGACCAGTATTACTAGTTGGCCGACCAGTTTTCTGGTTTTTCAGCACACAAAGTGGTCAGCAGGTGGTCTCCTTCTTCAACAACTGGTCGACAGCCCTCCCACAGGTTCCCATGGTGGAGTTTCTGCTTTTTGGAGCTTTGTGCAGTGTTCTGGAAATAATTGCAAACAAAGGCAAATTGGGGCATCGCGTTGGATTTCTGAACAAAGCGACTGGGCATGCATGAACTTCTCATCTCGAGGCTCCTGCTTTATTTCTTTCCTTAGCTTCCATGCTTAGATAGCGAGCTTATGCTTTGTTTTGTACTTTAATAGTTAATGCGTTAGCTATTTCAATTTGTTTTGTAATAATTAGTTAACTAGGATTAGTTAATTAGTTTGTTTTGTAATAATTAGTTTAATTAGCTTAGATTAGCTAGTTAACTTCTTATTCGGTCCCTCCCTCGAGAGGGCGCATTGTTGTAATAAGCGTGTGTATGTGTGATGCATGTCTTCCAACCCCCATTTCTTTCTCCCTTTTACTTAACCGCTTACGATGGTTAGTTTTAGGGCATATTTTGTTTAACATATCTTATGCTCGCATGCGTGCATCCATTCATTTGTCTTGTATGCACCGGGCTCGGCACACCATACTAACCGCATTGTATTTCAATACATTTACTTGAATACGTGTTCAACAACATGTTATCAAATTACATTTCACATGCCATTCTAGGTAGCCGAGCCTATTTTAGTTGCATTTTTGCATGTGTTACATTAGCCATCCTAACATGAACTAGGATCATGCATGGTTTCTAACTAGTTCTCTATTTTGGCTCAAAGTACACTGTGAGTGCTTATGCTTTAGCATACCGCATGTGTGTTATTGACTGCCATGAAAGCATGCTTTCCATGAGGCTAACTGTTTACTTGATATAACTACCTGAATGCCTGTGGGTGAAGGTTGGATTACTTGAATTGGAACAATTCATTGAATCCCTGATTTAGCCTACTTACGAGTAGCAAACCCCAAACCATTTTTAAACAAATATGCAATGTTTTGTTCCAAATTAGGCAATCTACTCTATACTTGTATGCTGTGTGCATCATGTAGTAAGATTAGCTAATTAACCGGAATAAGAGCACATGTGTTTTCAAAAATAGAATATCATGCTTAGTACAGGCCGATCTTTGATCAGGCGAGCGGGGGTGCTCATTACATGACCTTCCCCTCTCGTACCCAAGTTCCTGAGCCGAGGCAACTTTGGTGATGACGGACATGTGGCCTTAGGCACGAGTCAGGGTTTCCTAAATTCCCCCAAAATAAAATATCTAGGTGGCGACTCTGTATCTGGAAAAGCAGTCCATGTTTGGCACTTCTTTATTAAAATCAGTTTTCCAAAATGATTTGCCATATTTGGACTCTTTGGTGATTTATCAGTCTTACATCGCACATTGTAAGATTATATTCAGAACCGTGACATGAGTCCGAACTGTAGTAGCTCAGAGCAAAACGAGGTCTGCGCCATCGCGAGCGCGGATATCAGAGGGTTCCCGGGAGCGCGTCTACAGTTTCTGGCGGCTCTGCTGGGGATATTAGAGAACTTGAGTCGAACTCATGATATCTTGTTTTGTTTACACTTATGTGTCTCTTTGCATTGCATTTACATTGGTGCGCCTAGGACACCGTGTTCGTCGTTTGTTATTCCTGAACGGTTAGCCTGAGGCTGTATGCTATAAGGTTGACCAATTACAGGCTTTGCCACGATGGGAACACAAACCTCGGTTGTTACCGAGGCACCCTTTTTGACCATTCGACCTAGTGCCTATCGGAATCCATAGTGACTATTCCAAACTAGGACAGGTTGCTTCCCCGGTTGTAGGTTGTTTGAAACCGCTGTGTGCATAGTGAAACCCTAGCTCTTGACAAAATAGGACAGGGAAACCTTACCCCAACATAGGGGTGTTTTGGCTTGGCTCTCATTCGCTTGCTATGTGCTTTTAGAGTGTGTCTCTACAAGAATGCACATATCAGTTTGCAAGTCTGAGTGTCAGGCCTGAGGGCATCAGTGTTTGGGGGAAATCAGTTTTTCCTGAGGGAATCAGTTTTACCTGAGGGTATCAGTTTACAGGCAGAATTTCGAGCAGAACTCAGTAGGGAGTACAGTCATTCAGCTATGCTCAAATCTGTTCTGCTGAAATCGGGCTGAGATACTACATGTTTTCTCTTTTGCAAGGTAGTCGCAGAACTATAGCTTCAGAAGGCACCGATATCCCACGGGTGCATTAGACTTGTGCTGATAGACTTTGTTGGGTCAGAGATTCAGTTCAGAGCAGCCAGTGTTTTCCTTTGCCGAGGCAAGGTAGAGAAAGGCCAGTCAAGGCTCACCGGTTCATCAGATCCGTTAGTCACCAGTCACATCACCTCTGTTCAATTCAGCAGGCCCATGATGACACAGAATTCAGAAGAAGTTGTGGTCATGGTAGCAGCATTAAACCAGGGAATCGCCATACAGGGTTAGACCAATGTTGAAATGCAACGCCCGTCTAGGGCACCTACCGCATATCCAATATGGGAACCCCAATCATTTTAAACCCGTGAGCCTACCACTTTTGAGCTAATGGGAATGATCGGCAATCTTCAGAGAACTGTGGCTGATCTAGCCTTCGGAATGCCGGCTCTGCTATCGACCATGTCACATGCCAGGAATTTCACACCAGAGGAGCCCCCGCTCTTGGGACGAATTGTAATTGAGCTCAGCTATAGACACCTCATTTTTGACCGCCTTTAAGACTTGGGCACTACTAATTGTTTACTTGGTGATGAAAGATGTGCAGGGCAAGGGTTCGATTTCTTCGACAAGACGAGAGTCAAATCCTAACCTCACACCCCATTTTGGAGCAAAGCTATTTTGGATGGTTTTTATACTTTAAAACCCCCTCTTTCAAAACATTTCTGAAAATGAATTCCTACGATGTTCCGAGGCTTGTATTTTGTCAAATGTTGCACTTTTCGGTAAACCGAGCAAGGACAAAGTGGAAATGAATGAAAAAGATATGAAATCTTTGAAAAATATTTCAAAACAACTTGTTTATGGGTTTGGAGTTGAAGAAAAGAGGAGAAGAGGGAAGAAACCAAGTTGGAGAAGAAGATGGGCAGGAATCGCTAAGAGAAAGTCGAGTGGCCCTCGCTAAATCGGGCCTATCCTTTTGTATATTTGGATTTCAACTATGAGGCCACCATCGTTGGAAAGCTTACTTCCGGGGATTCATTTTTAACTTAAGAATCTTCTAAATTCGTGTCCGGATGGGGGAGATATGATTGGTTGAAGTTGGGCATCATTCCGGTTGGACCAAAACTGAGCAACCTTCACTAAAAGAGGGATATCTCTTAGCACACATGGAATTTTGAGGTGAGGCCGGCATAATTGGAAAGAATACTTCTGGGGCTACAGTTTAGGCTTAAGAATGACCTGAAAAGGAGTCCAGATGAAGGAATTAGGCTTGCTTCAAGTCAGGGACCAGGACTGATTTTTTCCATTGGCCTCTATGGACGTCCATTGGCCACAATTGGACCTCATCGGCCATAGGTTAGCCAAAAGTGAACCTTATCGGACAAAAATGATGGACGGTCAGCACCAAAGATGGCTGGTCGGCCAAAAGTGTCTAGAAAGCCCAGAATTGACAGATATTTTCCTTTCCAGCTGTTGTGCACTGCATTAGATATTTCCAAATGAGATATTTTGACCAAATACTCATATATTGCTATATATTGAGCCATATCTCATAGATTAAAGGGTCAGAACATTTGGGGAGTCTCTCTCTCTAAAAACTCTCTCTCTCTACAATTTTGGATCAAAAATCTTTGCCTCTCTCTTGCCTTTTGTGTATGCAAGTAGAGAAATACCTATCTTTTGTCTAGACATCCTTGATGAAAGTGGTCCATCTATGGGTTAAGGTTGCTTGAAGCTTACTTGGAGCCTTGTTTGAGCTCCAAAAGGTGGATTAAAGCTTGGTTTAGTGCCTCTTTTGTGCCTAGTGTGTGCTTTGCTTCAAAGGTATACAACTTACCCATTTAAGCTTGTCTTGCACTATTGATTTGCCACCTTTCTACACAGTTTTTGGCTTGGTTTTGAACTGAAGAAAGGTTTGATTTTCAGTCCTAAAAGTCTTGGTTTGTGCCTTGGTTGGCTAGGGGGTTGTCCTCCCTTTTGCTCCTTGGCTTGTAAGGCCTTGTGAGCTAACTTTCAAACATTTCAAACAACTTCTTTTTGGCCTCAGAACCACTGAAATCTAGAGGATTTTCAGTGGTAGAAAACTTTTTTGAGGCTCAAAATAGGAGAGGGTGGTCCTCTCTCCTCTTGTCTTGCTTGCTAGTGTTGATGGCCAACCAAATGAGCATGTGTTTTTACTTCTTTATGGCTTTGTTTAGGCTCATTTTTGTGACTTATCAAACCTTTCATAACTCTGTTTTTGGCTGTCTTGGTCACTTCTTACATGTTTATTGCACTTGTAGTGTACATCCTCTTTGTTAGCCTTGTTAGCCTTACAAAGTAGCATGCTTTTGTGGCTTGTGTTAGCTCTTTTCAAGCATGTTTTTGTGACTTTTAGGACATGTTATAACTCTAATTTTGATTGGTGAGCTCACCACTTTCATGCTTTTTACACTTATAGTGTAATCTATGCTTACTAGTCTACCATGCTTGATGTTTTGGCCAATCATGCTAGCTTATTTTGGCTATACTCTATACATGTTTTAGCATTATTTTGACATGCCTTATGACTGTTTTGGGCTACCTTGGTCATATTACTCATGTTTTGTATAGCTATAGTGCAAATGCCTTGACTAGTCTTGAGTTTTGAGGTCCCCACCATGCTATACTTGTGATGTTTGCATGCCTTGGCATCATTTGGCACGGAATTTCAGAGCTTATAACTTTGCCATATTCTCATGTTTATCACTTTTTAATTGTATTTGAGAGTTGAGCTTTGTGCCTTGCTTGCGAGCCATCATTTGAGCATGCTTTTTCTTGCTTATGATGCTATCATTTCAGTCCATTTTAGCCACTGTTTTGGCATGCATGAGGTCTGTTTGGAGTTGGTTTAGTCAATTGGGCATTGTATTGCATGGTCCTAGTGTAAAGCTCTTCACTAGTTTCAATGTTTAAGCCTACTAGCATGTTGTACTTAAAGTGTTTGCATGTTAGAGTCTTGTTTATCATGCCACTTTAGCATTGAAAAATCTGCCATCCTCCTCATTTCTTCACTTTTGATTTGTTTTGAGGATTGGTTAGTCTTGAGTTTGAGTTTAATGCAAGGGATTGGGACTTGTGCTTAAATGGCTTTAACTCTCTCTTGTGAGGGTTCCTCCTAGTCAAAGGCATTGGTCTCTCCCATGCCTTAAACCATTCTCTTTGATAGATCTCTCTCTCATTAGAGGACTCTCATATTTGGACAAGTTGATTAATGAATGGATTGGTAATGTTAAAATGTGTAAACAAAATCAATCAAGTAAAATGTGCCAAGATAAGCATGTTGCATGTGTGCATTGCATTGTGTTCAACCGGACGTTATGTTGAACACAAAGTGAATTGGTCCATTTCATACTTGAAGTGATGAAAATGGGCCAATCCCGTTTGTCTCCATTGCCTTTGATTATCCATGATAAGGTGATGGTCCAAGTGTCTTATTTGTCATGCATTTATTGACCTTGTGCAATTTGGCTTCTTTGGCCATCATGCATTGAGATGCGTGATTGATGGCTCGAGAGCCAAGCACTACACACCTTTGAGCCTTAGACATGATAAGGGGTGTAGTTGCACACACATTTTCTTGCAAATACATTGTCATGCCTCTGTTTGTGCTCTGTTGCAGCAAAAGGAAAGTTTGCAGGAAGCAGTCGCCGATCGACTACTTTGTCTGCCGATCGGCTATCAATAATTGGCCGAGATCCTCACAAATGGTCGATGACCAATTCCACATGGTCGTCGTTCCTATATTTTGGCCGGTGACATCTCACAGTGCTCAGGGAGTGGTTCGGAAGCATCCTTGGGACTTGTGCAGTTTTCAGAGGTGCAGAACAGTGCAGAACAGTGGCAACATGAGGCATGGCAACGGATTTTCGAGCGAAGCCGACCGAGCATGCATATGTCCCTCTTCTCGAGGCCGCTTTAACTGTTTTGTACATTAATTAATTTGTTTAATTAGTTAAGAGTTTTGTAATAATTAATTAGCTAGGGTAGTTGATTAATTAGCTGGCTTGTATTATTTATTCGGACCCTTCGTCAAAAGGGCCAACTTTTGTAATAAGTGTGCGTGAGTGTGTGAATGTCTTCTAACCCCACATCTTTCTCCCTTTTACTTAATCGCTTACGATGGTTAGTTCTAGGTCATGTTTCAATTACCATTCCTATGCTCGCATGTTTACATCCATTCATCTGTATTACATGCACCGGGCTCGGCGCATCATACAAACTGCATTGTATTTCAATACCGATTTGAATACATGATTATCAAGTGTTGCATTTCACATGACATCTTAGAGTAGCCGAGCCTATTTCTAGTTGCATTTTGCATGTGTTGCATTAGCCATCTTAACATAAACTAGGATCATGCATCTGATTACTAACTAGCTATTGTTTTAGCTCGGAGTACTAGGTAAGCTTTTATGCTTTAGCATCTTGCATGAGTGTGAGTGTTAACATGACAACATGCTTGCCATGAGGCTAACTGCTTAAGTGTTCAACTACCTGAATGCCTGTGGTTGAAGGTTAGATTACTTAAATTGGAACAATTCATTGAAATGTGAGTTTTAAGCCCACTTGATTGTGGCAAAATCATGTTTTCTAAGCCCACTCGAGGGTGGCCAATCCACGTCTTAACCTACTTGCGAGTAGCACTTTCAAACCATTTTCAAACAAATATGAGATGTTTTGTTCCAACTTAGGAGATCTAGTTTATACTTGTGTGTTGTGCGCATCACATAGTAATTCTAGGCTAATAACCGGAATAAGAACGCATGTGTTTTCAAAAACAAGATATCATGTTAGTAAAGGCCGATCTTTGATCGGGCGAGCGGGGGTGCTCATTGCATGACCTTCTCCTCTCGTACCCAAGTTCCCGAGACAAGACAACTTTGGTGATGATGGACACGTGGCCTTAGGCACGAGTCAGGGTTTCCTAAATTTCCCAAAATAAAACATTTAGGTGGCGACTCTGTATCTGGCAAAGCAGTCCATGTTTGATACTTCTTTAAAAAATCAGTTTTCCAAAACGATTTGCCAGATTTGGACTCTTTGATGATTTATCAATCTCACATTGCACATTGTGAGATCAGATTAAGAACCGTGACATTTGAGTCCAAACTCTAGTACAGCATAAAGCCCCTCGGGGCACGTCTACAGTTTCTGGCGACTCTGCTGGAGATTTAGAGAACTTGACTAGAACTCATGATATCTTATTTTGATTACACTTATGTGTCTCTTTCCATTGCATTTGCATTGGTGCGCCTAGGACACCGTGTTTGCCATATGCTATTCCTGAACGGTTTGCCGGAGGCTTGCTTTGAAAAGCATGCCATAAGGCTGACCAGTTGCGGGCTCTACCACGACGGGAACACAAACCTCAATTTTTACCGAGGCACCCTATAGACGCGCCCGAACGTCCCGGGAAAATACCATTTTGTTCATTTGGGCTCACTATAGTTCGGACTCAATGTCACGGTTCTTAATCTGATCTTGCAAAGTGCAATGCGAGATTGATAAATCACCAAAGAGTCCAAATCCGGCAAATCGTTTTGAAAAACTGATTTTTAGAAAGAAGTGCCAAACATGGACTGCTTCGCCAGATACAGAGTCGCCACCTAAATATTTTATTTTTGGGAAATTTAGGAAACCCTGACTCATGCCTAAGGCCATGTGTCCGTCATCACCAAAGTTTCCTCAGCTCAGGAACTTGGGTACGAGAGGGAAAGGTCATGCAATGAACACCCCCACTCGCCCGATCAAAGATCGGCCTTTACTAACATGATATTTTGTTTTTGAAAACACAAGTGCTCTTACTCCGGTTATTAACCTAGAATTACTATCTGATGTGCACAGCATACAAGTATAGACTAGATCGCCTAAGTTGGAACAAAACATCCCATGTTTTTTTTTTAAAGCGGTTTGCTACTCGCAAGTATGCTAAAATGCGGATTTTGCCACCCTCAAGTGGGCTTAGAAAACATGGTGATTTGCCACTCTCAAGTGGGCTTAAAACTCGCAATCAATGAATTGTTCCAATTCAGGTAATCCAACCTTCACCCACAGGCATTCAGGCGGTTATATCACATAAGCAGTTGGCCTCATGGCAAGCATGCTATCATAGCAGTCACTCACACACATGTAAGGATGCTAAAGCATAAACACTTACTGAGTACTCCGAGCCAAAACAAAAGCTATGTTAGAAATCAATGCATGATCCTAGCTATGTCAAGAATGCCTAATGCAACACATACAAAATGCAACTAAGATATGCTCGGCTATTCTAAAATGTCATGTGAAATGGAATTTGATACATGTATTCAAACAGGAATTGAAATACAATGCAGTTAGTATGATGCGCCGAGCCCGGTGCATGCAAGACAGATGAATGGATGCAAACATGCGAGCATAATGATGCTAATTAAAACGTGCCCTAAAACTAACCATCGTAAGATGGTAAATAAAAGGGAGAAAGAAATGGGGGTTGGAAGACATGCATCACACACACGCACACTTATTTACAACAGTTGTGCCCTCTCGACGGAGGGTCCGAATAAATAATACAAAACCAACTAGCTAACCTAAGCTAATCTAATTAAACTAGTTATTACACAACGAAATGAATAATAAGCTACAGCTAATTATTACACAACATTAACTAAGTAACCAATCTAAATGAGCATACAAACTAAATGAATGTGGATTGCCTTAGCTCTGCTTTGAATGACAAAGGATGCATGCATGCTTGAACTGCCTTGTTCGGAAATCCCTCGCGACGCCCTAACTCGCCTTTGTTTGCAATTGATCTCAGAAACTTGCACAAAGCTCCAGAGAGATTAAACTCCACCCTGGGAATCTGTGGGAAGGATGCCGGCTAGCTTGTAGGCATGGGAGACCAACTACCGACCACCTTTTGTGGTGGAAACCAAAAAAAGTGGTCGGCCTACCAATAAATCTGGTCGGCCGATCAGTTTCCTCTCTTGGTTTCTAAAGGGAAAGAGAGATGTACGGCAGAGTATTTGCAACACATGTGTGCACGACCACTCTCCCCATCATTGCATAAGCTCAAAGGGATGTAGTCCTCGACCCTCGGGCCAGCAACGCATCTCGATGCATGATGGCCAAGGAGCCCAAGTTGTACAACTTAATATGAAATGAATGCACACACGAACACATAAAGCCTAAAACTCCATCATGTATAGTCAAGAGTGTCGGCGACCGAGAATTGAGGCACGTTTCATCACTTCGAGTATGAAACGTCTCTCGTTTCCCGTGTTTGGACTAACTCCTATTCCAAACACAATGCAACAAAACATGGTATACACAATGTGGCTCGAGCATGTAATCTCAATGCAATGCAACTAAGTCATGCAAACATGCAAGGGATAACATGCAAACATGCAACTAGCATGCACAATGCTATGAACTAACAATGGCATACTCAATGCACATGACATTTAGCATACACAATGCACACAGAAACTAATATACACAATGAGATGAACAAGGCATGCACAATGCAATGATCAATCATGCGACAACATGGCATACTCAATGCTATGAACTACAATGGCATACTTGATGCAAAATGGACTTAAACCAAAATGGATGGGCCTCAGCCACACCCAGATTGGTGGCCAAATATGATGAAAACAAGGCTCCAAAACTCATGCAAACATGCCCAATGCAATGGCCCCAAGCCTAAGGCATAAAACACAACTTTCTAAACGCATTGAAAAGGGTGAAATATGGAGTGCAAGGACACATGTTCCAACCCTGAAATGGCATACAAAATGACTCCAAATGATATAAACAACTCACACAATGCATGTTGAATGGCTCAAGCACCGAAACTAGTGAAGTGTATTACACTATAGGCATGCAAGGCAATGCTCAAATGACCAAACCAACTCTAAATAGACGCTATGCAGGCCAAAATAGGAGCAAAAGTGAACTAAGAAGATGGCTTGAAAGGCACAAAAATGAAGCTCGTGCAATGGCTCACAAATGGGTATAATGATGCAACTCTCAAGCACATTGAAAGACTGACAAACATGAGAATATGGCCAAGAAATAAGCTTTGAAACAACACTCCTCATAATGCCAAAACATGCAAATACCTCAAGTTAAGCATGCAAGGGACCTCAAAACTCAAAGCTAGGCAAGGCTATTACACTATAAGCATGCATGGCAAGCATCATTCGACCAAGATGCCTAAAAAAAAGAGCTAAGGCAGCCCAAAATATGAACAAAATCAGTTTGGATCATGGCCAAAATATGCTAGAATAGAGGGCCAAAACATCAAGCAATTCAAGCTAGTAAACATGATTTACACTACAAGCATATGAAGCATATGAGAGGCTACCAAACCAGCCAAAAAAAGAATCATGGCATGCCAAATGATGGCCAAAAACCCACTGAGACATGACCAATACATGCAAGAAGGAGGTGTTACTTTGATAAGCCATGAAAGGGATTATTCTACACATGCAAGAGAAAAACACAAGGTGACCAAACCAGCTATAGACAGAGCCTAGGCAGGTCCCAAAAGTCACCAAAAAGAGCCTGAACCAAGACTTGGAAGTGTGAAAGTATGTGCTCATTTGAAAGGCCAAAAATGCAAACAAACAAGGCAAAAAAAGAGAGGGTCTCCCCTCTCTGATTTAGGCCCTCAAAACCACATGTCAATCACTAAAAATCCACTAGATTTCAATGGCTAAAAGGCCAAGCAAAGATCAACACAAAGGTCTCATGGCATGGCACAAAACAAGGCTAAATAGTGCATGCAAGAGGGTAGATGACCCTCAACACCAAAAAAGCCTTAAAAAAACATGAAAAATACTTAAATATGAAGCTTTTTTCAGTTGACAACGAAGCCTAAATATGCACGCAAGTATGGCTAAGAGAATGATCAAGATAGTGCTTAAAAAGAGGGAAAAGGAGTTACCCTTGAAGCTCAGCAAAACCAGCAAGTTTTGGGGCCAAAAACCAACTCTTCAACCTCTGAAAATACCCTCCAAGAACCTCAGATCAATGGTGGAGGTGTATGGCTATGAGGTGTGGTGCAATAGGTCAAGAACAATACACACTTTGAACCAAAATGTAGAGATATAGAAAGAGATATGTATTTTGCCTTCCACAAAATTCTCAACCTGTGCAAAGGAGAGGGAGGGCCTCTCTTATAGAGGTTTGAAGCTAAAGCTTCCTCAAGAAGCTAAAAGCATGGATGCGATACAGTATGTGCCTTCCAGCTGGCACAGTTGGTATCCACACAATCTGACAAAACAGAAGGAAACCAGCCGACCAGAAAAGGTGGTCGGCCGACCAGGGCAAGTGGTCTCCCAGATAAAAAGTGGTCGGCCAAGGGTATTGATGGTCTCTACACTGAAAGCAAGCCAATGGTGGGGTGGGAAACCAGAAAATGTGGCCCAAAGATCAAGAAAACTAGTTTCTCGACAAGAAAGCCGGCTGGCGGGAAAAAGTGGTCTCCAAGGAGAAAAGGTGGTCTCCCACCCTTGTACCACCTCCCAAACAAGGAAAACAAGGTTCATGCCAAAAATGAACCAACACGGATGCAAAACGAGAGTTTGGGAGGCAAAGCGCGTGGCCGGGGGAAAACTGGCTGTTGAGCACAAAAAGTGGCGTACGACCACAAAAGTGGTCTTTCGGACCATAGTGTTCCTCTAGACAGAGGAAACAAGGTGTGTTCCAAAGAACGTGCCACACGGAGAATGTTAAGCGGTCCCGAACCGAAGCGCACGGCTGACGGCTCAGAAAACCAGAAACTAGTCTCCAAACAAGAATAGTGGCCTACGACCATGAAAAGTAGCCTACAACCACTAAGAGATGGTCTATAAGGCCTCTCCCTTCCTCCGGGAAGAGAAAAAAAAACTCGGTCCGCAGATCGAGTTAAAGTAGAAAGGGTCCCAAGGTCCGAAGGTAAGGCACTCGGCCAAGAATTCTGAAACCTCGAAACGATCACAACATACGCGATCACCGAGCGCTCAATCGATGACGTCTGAGTCTTAAGGTCGGCCAAAAATGGGGTGTCTACAAACTATTTTTGACCATTTGACCTAGTGCATATCGGAAACTGTAGTGACCATTTCAAACTAGGACAGGTTGCTTACCCGATTATAGGTTGTTTGAAACCGCTGCGTGTATAGTAAAAACCCTAGCTCCTGACAAAATAGGACAGGGAAGCCCTACTGTGGACGCGCCCCTCAGGCCCCCGTGCCACAGTTCGGACTCGAATTGTCACGGTTCTTAATTTGATCATGCAAAGTACAATGCAAGACTGATAAATCACCAAGGAGTCCAAATCCGGCAAATCATTTTTGGAAAACAGATTTTTAGATAGAAGTGCCAAACATGGACTGCTTTGCCAGATACAGAGTCGCCACCTAAATATTTTTTATGGAGAAATTTAGGAAACCTTGACTCGTTTGCCTAAGGCCACGTGTCCGTCATCACCAAAGTTGCCTCAGCTCGGGAACTTGGGTACGATTGGGAAAGGTCAGCTATGAGCACCCCCACTCGCCCAATAAAAGATCAGCCTCTACTAAACATGATATCTAGTTTTGAAAACGTCACGTGTTCTTATTTCGGTTAATTAGCTAATCTTACTATATGATGCGCACAACACAAAAGTATAGACTAGATCGCCTAATTTGGAACAAAGCATCACATATCCGTTTGTTTGGAAATGATTTGAGGTTTGCTACTCGCAAGTAGGATAAAATACGGATTTTAATGAATTATTCCAATTCAAACAATCTAACCTTCACCCACGGGCATTCAGGCAGTAAATCAACTAAGCATTTAGCCTCATGGCAAGCATGCTGTCATGTTAACACCCATATACATGCAAGATGCCAAAGCATAAAAACACTTACAGTGTACTCCGAGCCAAAACAAGAAACTAGTTAGCAATCATGCATGATCCTAGTTCATGTTAAAATGGCTAATGCATCACATACAGAATGTCACTAGAATAGGCTCGGCTAATCTATGGATGGCATGTGAAATGCACAGATAACATGTATTCAAGTTAGATTTGAAATACCATGCAATTAGTATGATGCACCGAGCCCGGTGCATGCAATACAAATGAATGGTTGCACGCATGCATAGCATAAGGATGCTAAATTAAATATGCCCTAATACTAACCATCAAAAGCAAGTAAGTAAAAGGGAGAAAGAAGTGGGGATTGGAAGACATGCATCACACGCACGCACACTTATTACAAATTCGCCCTCGCTCGGAGGGACCGAAAGAATAACACAATTTAATAAACTAACAAGCTAATTAAATAGTTACAAACCAATTAACTAGTTCAGCAAATTAACTAAGCTAATAAAGCGATAAAATAGCCTCGGGAAGAGGGTCCAATGCATGCGTGCTCGACTCCGCTCGGAAATCCACCACCATGCACAAGCTGCCTCTGTTTTCACTGTTTTCACTGTTTTATGCCTCTGAAAATTGCACAAGTCCCAAGGAGCACTCTCTGAACACTGTGGGGTGCCACCGGCCATGAGGAATGGTCACCGGCCATGGGAAAGTGGTCATCGACCATTGGTATGGCTCTCGGCCAGAGATTTGTGGTCAGCCGGCACTCAATGTGGTCAGTCGTCCATCTATGCCTACAGAATCCTGTTTTGACAGCAGCAGAGGACAAGACAAGGCATGGCAATGCATTTCAAAGCAATGTTTGCACCACCACACCCCTTATCATGTTTATGACACAAAGGGTATGGTGTTCGACCCTCAAACCACCAATCGTGCATTTCAATGCGTGATGGTCCAAGGTGTCGAGTTGTGCATTTTGATGTCAAATGTAATGCACATAAACACACAATGAACCCAACCTCAATCATGGTGATTCAAGAGGCAAGGCATGCATGCCAAATGCAACCTAAGCATGCAGGCATGAAGCAATGTAACAACATTTGAGCAACATACAAAAGGTGGACTTAGACTAATTTGGGCTGCTCTCAAATAAGCCCAAAACAGTGGCCAAAGTGCTCAAGAATGAGGGACAAATGCACATGCAAACATGCATGCAAATGGGCCAACACTTAAGTATAAAGAGAGGACTTTTAAGCACACTTAAAAGAGGATGAAAAGTATGCAAATGTGACAATGTTGCAAGCTCTGAAATGGCGCTAAGAGTGATGCCAAATCACATAAACAAACCAAACATGGCATGCAATAAAGCTTAAAGCCCAAAAATAGCAAGAGGACTTGAACCAAAACCATGCAAAACAGAGGGCATATGGCAAATATGACCCGAGATAGTCCTAAAGCATGGCAAAGTAAGCTTAACACATGCGATGACCAAAGCCAACAAGCTAAAACAAAAGGAGCAAATGCATGAGGCATACAAGGCCACTAAAGAGGCATTACACCACACTTAATACAACCAAACATGGTATTAATTAAGTGACCAAAAACAGAGATATGACATGCTAAATGAGCCCCAAAACCCACCTAGATGGCATCTAAATGGCCTAAGTCTAAAGGCATGCACAGAGGTCCAAACATGTTGCATAAGACATCAACCTTTCGAAGCATCAAATGAGCCACAAATGCAAGTATACAAGCATGCTATATGGATTGAAATGACATGGTAAGTGGTTCCAAACCACTGAAATGATGCAGGGAGAGCATGCTAGAGGGGCCAACACTCAAGGCTTACAAAGGAGATTACATGGTAGCTATACAAAGCAAGTCATGAACGACCCAAATAACCAAAATCAGACCTCAAGCACATCAAAACATGCATAAAAGCTTCACGAAGCTAAGCCAAAATCATACTAAAAACAAGGCTCAAAGCACAAAGTATGTTAAGGCAATTTCATGGCATTACAAGACAAGTATGCAAAGCATGCATAGTGTGTCTAAACCAACATAAAACAGTGCTATATCATGGCAAAATAAGCACAAATACTATCTAAGACATGGCCAACATGAGCTTAAGAGAGGTGCTCACACATGAGGCTAAAATGACAAGTTTTGAAGGTAACAAGGAGAGGGGAGGATTTCAGTGGTGAGGAGGCCAAAACAAGGTGGTCCCAGAGCTCACCAAAAATGCACAAAAATGAGGTCAAACAAGGCCTAGGAGGGGTCAAACAACCCCAAACACCAAAATAGCCTTAAACAACTATTTTAAGGACTGAAAATCAGAACTTTTATTAGTTATACACAAAGCTTAAAAACAGATGCAAGGATGGCTAAAATCGTAAGAAAAAATGGGGAATAAAGGAGTAAAGTTCTTACCTTTGAAGACCTCTTCAAGAACAATGCTCCAGCTGGTCTCTCCAAGCTTAGATCAACTCAAGAACTCTGAAAATAACTCCTTAGCACCTCAGTAGCCAAAGGAAAGTGTAATACTAGGTGTTTGTATACAAAACTATGAACAAAACACCTTAATACACACACAATATAGAAGAGAGGGAGATATAGAGATAGAATAGATACACAATCCTCTAACCCTAATCTCAGAGCTCTGGAATTTTTGGAACCCTTGAGGAGGGAGGAGAAGCCCTCTTTTTATAGAGATTCACTCTTGCAAAGCTTACAAAACAAGCTAAGCAAGAGGGAAATCCCTCCATACACGTGTATGGAGAGGGTGCATTGTGGATGCCAGCTATCACAGCTGGCATAAAATATCTGCCAAAAGCAGATGAACAGTGATCAGCCAGCCAGAAATGACAAATTGACCAAAACAATGGTCGGCCGACCATAAAGAGTGCCGACCAGCCATAACCAATGGGCGGTAGCAACAAAATAGGGCCGGTGGCCTCAAACCATGGCCAATGAGGTGTGGGGATGGCCAAGAAGCCATTTCCCACCCTCATAAGCAAAACAACAAGTGTTTGGTGCAAAACCAAACACAAAACAGGCAAGTCGTGAGGTCTTGAGGCAAGGCGCGTGGCCGAGACCTCCGAGAACTCAGGACGAACATAAACATGGATGATCACCGAGTGTTCAAACGGTGATGTCCAAGTCTTGAGGACGGTCAAAAATGGGGTGTCTACAGTTGCCCCTCTTTGACAGAACTCAAAAGTCATAACAATGACGAGAGTGAGTGTCAAAGCTCAGAGACGACCTATTTTTGACAAGGCCGAAGACTTAGACAAAGCGTACAAGCTGCAAACAAAGATATGCACCCGAAGGCAAAGGCAAAATGCAAGACAATGCACAAAGCCGAGCATAACTTATGATCATGCAAGAAAAGCTGTAATGAAGCATAACATGCGACAGTTTTAAGCTAGCACAAAGCCAAACTACATTACAATGCAGAAAGGATGTAAGAGAATTATGTTATTCTTGCTACGTTTCACGCGGAGAATATAATACCTGTGCGGTTCGTCTGGTCGTGCCAGCTTCAAATGAATCGTACATACAATATCGTTCTGTCTGGTTCGTCTGGTCGTGCCAGCCTCAAATGAACTATACATATAATATCGTGCCTGGAAAAGAAAGAGAACTTAACAGGTACAATATCGTTAGATACATACATAACAATACAATTGAAAGGTGCGTGACAACGTAAGTGAAGGGGTGCATGACAATGCGGGTGAGAGGGGTGCATAACAACGCAACCCAAGTGTGTGCATAACAATGCAATTTGGAAATAGGCATAACAATGCTATGGAGGCACAAACACATATAAGTAAAGTACACGCGACAACATGTACAATGTGTGGAGGCGAGGAAGAGTATACACATGTAAGTAAAGCACATGCGACAACATGTACAATATGTAAAAATAAAGGAACTTGAACACATATAAGTAAAGAACGCGCGACAACGTGAGCAATGTGTATAATGAGGAACTTGAAATGTACACATGTAAGTAAAGCATATGTGGAAACGTACGCAATGTGTATCATGAGGAATGAAATTTACACATGTAAGTAAAGCATACGTGGAAACGTAAGCAATGTGTAAAAATAAAGGAACTTGAACACATATAAGTAAAGCAATACGCGACAACGCATGCAATGTGTATAGGAACTTGAAATGTACACATGTAAGTAAAGCATACGTGGAAACGTACGCAATGTGTAAAAATAAAGGAACTTGAACACATATAAGTAAAGCAATACGCGACAACGCATGCAATGTGTATAACAGAAACTTGAACACATGTGAGTAAAGCGATACGCAACAACGCATGCAATGTGTATAAAAAGAACTTGAACACATATAAGTAAAGCATAACGCGACAACGCATGCGATGTGTATAAAAGAAACTTGAACACATGTGAGTAAAGCAATATGCGACAACGCATGCAATGGGTATGGCAGGAATGAACACATGTAAGTAAAGCATGTGCGCTAGCATAAGCAATGCGTAACCTCCTGAAAATATGCATGAACACATGTAAGTAGAGCACACGTGGAAACGCATGCAATGTGTATAGAAACTTGAACACATATAAGTAAAGCATAACGCGACAACGCATGCAATGTGTATAGTAGGAATGAACACATGTAAGTAAAGCATGCGTGCTAATGCAAGCAATGCGTAACCTCCTGAAAATATGAATGAACACATGTAAGTAAAGCACACGTGGAAACGCATGCAATATGTAAAGCAAGCAAAATATACACATGTAAGTAAAGCACGCGCAGAAGCGCATGCAATGTGTATAGAAACTAGAAATGTATACATGTAAGTAAAGCATACGTGGAAACGCACGCAATGTGTAAAAATAAAGGAACTTGAACACATATAAGTAAAGCATAATGCGAGAACGCATGCAATGCGTATAGAAACTTGAACACATATAAGTAAAGCATAACGCGACAACGCATGCAATGTATATAGCAGGAACAATGCAAATGAAACGTGTATGACAATGTGAGGTAGGAAAATGCTGCCAATGCATATACTGAAAGCATAAACACATATAAGTAAAGCACACGCGGAAACGCATGCAATGTGTAAAGCAAGCAAAATATACACATGTAAGTAAAGCACGCGCGGAAGCGCAGGCAATGTGTATAGAAACTTGAAATGTACCCATATAAGTAAAGCACACGCGGAAACGCACGCAGTGTGAAAAAATAAAGGAACTTGAACACATATAAGTAAAGCATAACGCGACAACGCTTGCAATGTGTATAGCAGGAACAATGCAAATGAAACGTGTATGACAATGTTGGGCTCGGGCCTAACCGGGCCGGGCCCACGTCGGATCTCGTGCCTTGGGCGGACTTGGGTCACCCACGGACCTTGGGTCATTTTTACACTCCTACTCCCACATCATTTTTTTAAGTCCCTTAAATTTTACCTAGTGTAGACACCCCATTTTTGACCGACCTTAAGACTCAGACGTCACCGATTGAGCGCTTGGTGATGTTGCATAATGTGCTCGTTCAGAAGTCTCAGAGTCGCGGCCGTGAGCCCTGCCTCCAGATTTCTGAACCCTCTTCTGTGCCTTGCCTCGGTTTGCGAACCAAACTCGATTTTCTCTTTTTCTTTTCCTGAGGGGAGGGAGAGGTCCCATAGACTATCTCTCAGTGGCCGTGGGCTACATTTTGTGGCTATAGGCCATTTTGCCCATTTCGGAGTCCAGTTTCCGGTTTTTCGGGACCGTTGGCCGTGTGCCTCGGTTCGGGACCGCCTAACCATCTCCGTTTGTTCTGATTCTTGGCATACTTCCTTTTTTCTCCCTTTTGAGGGACACTGGGTTCTGAGAAACTCACTTCGTGGCCGAACGCCACTATCGGTGCTTAACAGCCCATTTTCGGGACCCCGAACTGCGTGTTTTGGCCCCCGAGCATTCGTTTTGCATCGATTTTCGTTCATTTTTCGCAGGTACCTCTGTTTTATCACCAGGAAGGTCACTGAAGGGTGGGAGGCCAGCAATTATCTTGGCAACCAGTTATATTCCATTTTCGTCCTCCGACACCCGTTTTTCTCACTTCCGAGCCAGTGTTGAACACCTTGGGGCCACTTTCTTTAACCCCAAACCACATATTTGTGTTGTACACACATGGGAGGACCCTAAAAGTTTATGGCCGGCCAGAAACTCAAATTGAACCTTTTGAACCCCTCCTAAAAATGGCTTGTTCTCTCTCCTGTTTTAGAGTTTCCAAATTCGAACCACTGGGTTGTGATGAGGGGACCTGGGAGGCCACCTTTTTGTGGTGGCCGGCCACTAATTGAACTTGACCTTTTTCACCACTAGCCGGCCGGCTAGGGGAGGTGGCCGGCCGGCCACCTGCAAGTCCAAAAACTAGCCAGCCATGTTCCTTGCAATACACACTTTACAGTTGTATAGCTGTATCCCCCAGAAAATATCTCAATCCGGGGGATATTTTTTGGGGGAAAAATTGCCTCATTTTCCCCCACCTTTTCCCCACCTTTACTCCCTTTTTTTGTTCCATATAACCAAGGGCCAGCATTTGCATTAGGGGTTAGAAAAAAATCCTTTGAGCCCCTTGCATTAGATCCCCTCTCCTTCTCTCATTTCTACCCTAAAACACCCAAGTTTCATCCCCTTTTCTTCACTACCACCTAACACCATCACCATCACTCCATTTCCAGCAGCAAGGAGGGCTTCTTAGAGGCTAAAGGTGCTGCAACATGGTCCAAGAAGCAAACAAAGATTGGTCTACAAGGGTGAGTTGCCATTCCCTTCTTTTTAAGCCAATTTTTGCAACATTCCTTAGCCATATATGCTTGTTGCTTTAAGCTACGGCCCTAACTGAAAGTGGCCTTCTTTTGAGTTCTTTTTCACTTTTTCTTAAGGGCTCAACACTGCTTGAGCCCCCCATATTGCACTTGCTTCAATATCCTTCTTAAATACCGTTATCTTGCGTAGTATTTTTAGCTTGTGTCTGATCTGTTTTGGAGCATGATGTAAACTGTAAATAGGCTTATTTTGAGCCCCTCTTCAACATTGAAGAAGGGCTCAACACTGTTTGGGACCTCCATGCTATACTTGCCTTTATATTCTCTTTTCGGTCCCATTTTTGCATGTTTTGGCAGCCTATTATGCTTCGGTTTTTGGTCATTTTACAGCACTGAAAATAGTCTTATTTTGGTCCATTATTCATTTTTTATTAAGGGCCTTTCATGGTTTGGGACCACCATATGCTACTTCATGTTATATCCCTCCTTGGTCCCCTTTTCTTGCATATCTTGGCAGCCTATTGTGCTTCGGTTTTTAGTCATTTTACAGAACTAAAAATAGTCTTATTTTGGCCCATTATTCATGTTTCATTAAGGGTCTTTGCTTCTTTGGTGAATGCTTTGTATACCTCATGTTATAGCCACTTTTGAGCCTCATTTTGCATTGCATTTCTAGCATGTTTGTATACTGTTTTGGGGTTTTTACAGTTCTGTAAATATGCATAGTTTTGGTCCCTCTTCAATGTTGTAGAAGGGCATTTTTCAGTTTGGGCTTTGTATATACCACTTGCTTCTTTGGCCACCTTTTGGCCCATTTTCTTGCATAAGAGCTTAGCCATATCTATGTTTGTTTTTGAGGTTTTTACAGTTCTGTAAAGTAACTTATTTTTGGCCCCTCTTCAATGTTGTTGAAGGGCCCTAACCTGTTTGGAGTCAGCAGCTGTGAGTTGCTTCATAATCTCATGTTTAGGGCCATTTTTGCATGCCATTGTTGCCCTATCTTTGCTTGCTGTTTGGCCATGATTTGTACTGCTAAAATGCTTATTTTGGGGCTGCCTTGCTTCTGTATTTTCATTCCATGTACCAATTATGCATGCTTTGTATAGCTGTAGTTCATTCTATGTGCCTAATTTTGCATTTCGGGAGAGATTCCACGCATCGGGTGTGTTTTCACCTTATTTCGGGGCCGTTTTCCCCACATTTCAATGCTGAAATTCCATTAGCATGTTTTCATATCATTTTCCATGCCATTGCATTGCATATGCCATTGCCTCGGTTTGCGTGTCCGTGTGCATGCATTTCGAGGCACTTCATTTTCATCCATCGGCCTCTTATGTGAGTGTGGCTGAGGCTCTCTCATGTTAGTGTAAGCCCATATCACATTTCCATGTCATTTGCATTGCGTATGTCATTGCCTCGGTTTGCGTGCCCATGTGCACGCATTTCGAGGCACCTCTTTTTTACAGCATAGTGCATACTAGGTTGTATCTTAGATCGCATTCAGTCATTTTCTCGATTCGCGTGGCCGTGTGCACGCATTTCGAGGCACCTCTTTTTTACAGCATAGTGCATACTAGGTTGTATCTTTGATCGCATTCAGTCATTTTCCTCGGTTTGCGTGCCCGTGTGCACGCATTTTGAGACATCCCATTTTCATAGCATTGTGCATACTAGGCTGTATCTTAGTTGCATTTCATGCATGTCATGCATATTGCATCGTGTTCGGGATAGGAGTTAGCCCTGGCACGGGAAACGAGGTACGTTTCATACTCCGAGTGATGGAACGTGTCTCAATTCCAAGTCACCGACACTCCGAATTATCCATGATGGAGTTAGGTTTTAGTTGAGTTTTCATATGCATTCATTCCATATTGAGTTGCATAATTCGACTCCTCGGCCATCATGCATCGATATACG
>NW_021027209.1:762050-799313 GCF_004153795.1 Camellia sinensis | reverse complement strand
TGGTCTTGTTTTCAAAAAATTTACGTCAAGCAGAAAGATGAAAAAAAATAAAAATCGTCAAGGATTCAAGCGGATAGGTAAAATACTCGGTACATTATTCAATGCTTCATGTATCTTCTACTGATTACAATGGTCACAACTTTAACCTATTGACTGCAGTCACCAGGCTTCTTTCGTAAAGAAAATCCTCACTACAGAAGCCACTGCTGGTCTTGTTTTCAAAAAATTTACGTCAAGCAGAAAGATGAAAAAAAATAAAAATCGTCAAGGATTCAAGCGGATAGGTAAAATACTCGGTACATTATTCAATGCTTCATGTATCTTCTACTGATTACAATGGTCACAACTTTAACCTATTGACTGCAGTCACCAGGCTTCTTTCGTAAAGAAAATCCTCACTACAGAAGCCACTGCTGGTCTTGTTTTCAAAAAATTTACGTCAAGCAGAAAGATGAAAAAAAATAAAAATCGTCAAGGATTCAAGCGGATAGGTAAAATACTCGGTACATTATTCAATGCTTCATGTATCTTCTACTGATTACAATGGTCACAACTTTAACCTATTGACTGCAGTCACCAGGCTTCTTTCGTAAAGAAAATCCTCACTACAGAAGCCACTGCTGGTCTTGTTTTCAAAAAATTTACGTCAAGCAGAAAGATGAAAAAAAATAAAAATCGTCAAGGATTCAAGCGGATAGGTAAAATACTCGGTACATTATTCAATGCTTCATGTATCTTCTACTGATTACAATGGTCACACCTTTAACCTATTGACTGCAGTCACCAGGCTTCTTTCGTAAAGAAAATCCTCACTACAGAAGCCACTGCTGGTTTTGTTTTCAAAATTTTTACATCAAGCAGAAAGATGAAAAAAAATAAAAATCGTCAAGGATTCAAGCGGATAGGTAAAATACTCGGTACATTATTCAATGCTTCATGTATCTTCTACTGATTACAATGGTCACACCTTTAACCTATTGACTGCAGTCACCAGGCTTCTTTTGTAAAGAAAATCTTCACTACAGAAGCCACTGCCGGTTTTGTTTCCAAAATTTTTACATCAAGCAGAAAGATGACAAAAAAATAAAAATCATCAAGGATTCAAGTGGATAGGCAAAATACTTGGTACATTATTCAATGCTCCATGTATCTTCTACTGACGTATTCTTAGTACAAATTCTTGACACTAGCACAGGCACAGTCATGGACACGGCAAAGATACGATAAAAAATATATATATTTTTATATAGGATAAGGCATTGATACGATAACTAATTGTAAGAAGAAGTGAAAAAGTATGTATGATAAGGCATCCTATCAATCGAATCCACAAATGAAGCAACACTTGGAAAACAAATAGAGACAAACTTTGAAATGCCCTTCAAGGAGTTTGGCAGTTCTCCTCTGTAATTAGCCTTTAAAAACCCTTCTTTCAGCTAAAAATATTCTCCTCCATGTCCATTAGTTACTAACAAGGGCACTAACCACCTCTGCTTGAATTACACACTTAGAACTCCCTTAATTCATCTGTTACACATGTCATATTGGAAAATACTCATATTGCAAGTTTGTAAACTTGCACACTTAGAACTCCCTTAATTCATCTGTTACACATATCATATTGGAAAATACTCATACATTAACCCCTTACATTCTAAAATTGGACTTTAGCCCCTCCTTGTCTCGATCATGTCTAGTTTTCCAACAAGCATGTCACTACCATCTTTGTCAAAAAAAAACATTTAAAATAGGGATATGTTCCCAA
This sequence comes from Camellia sinensis, assembly GCF_004153795.1. NCBI lineage: Eukaryota > Viridiplantae > Streptophyta > Magnoliopsida > Ericales > Theaceae > Camellia > Camellia sinensis. Next base: position 797,548 of record NW_021027209.1, on the reverse strand, counting down.
GCATGTCTAATGTGTCAGAATCCTTGCATGACTATGGGTTGTGCACAAGAGGCTGTGAATCGCACTGATACGTGAGGCAAAATCACGCGTCTATGCTTCATAGATTAGAGTAAAGTAAAATTTCGATAACAACAAAACTCCCTTCAACGAAGTCTAATTTAGCTTTTAACCAAGTTCAAATGAAGTTTACCAATCTTGGATTTAAAATAATAATAATAATAATAATGAATACTTCATAATCGTATATTTTCCTTAATTTTTAAGGCATCCAAATGGAATAAAATTAAAAGGAATGAATGAAGAACACAAACTTTGACGTTCAAAGTTCTAAGATGCACAGTTTTCTACCACTGACACTCAAAAGGACTGTAGCACTCATAAATCATCAAGCATCATCACATAAAAATTTATAAAACTATAAAATAAACCAGAAGCAAGATGTACCAGTAGATTCAGCAGCTACCAAAGTAATAACCCATATGGTTGGTTACCAATAAAACAGAACAAAGGAACAGAAAACTAGAAAGTTCTTTTATTATTATTATTATCATCAAATTTGATTTCTGAAGACAAGGCAATCAACTCAACTAAACCCAGGTTGAGGGCTTAAGCTCAACCCAAAATTTCCAACATCAAACTTGATCTTTTTACCTATAATTCAAACAGCAACCAATCCAACCCCAATAAAGGTCCATGCATAGACAGCAATTGAAGATCAGCACAGAGATCAAATTCTAGTATTTCAGTGAGGGCAAAATGGCCACAATCTTTAATAGCTATAGGGAATTATGAAGCATCTGAAAGTCAATGAGACTGGAAATGAAACCTTTAACTGAGTTTCTTTAGAATTTAATTTCCTAACAATTTGGCATCTACAAAAGTAAAATTCAACTAAACTAGTTTCCCAAATGGAATGTAATAAAAATACAAGGCTCCACTCATTGATCTGTATCCCTATCCTACAATTTGTCAGAAAACAAATTTAGAAGGGCAAGAAGAGTAAGATCATCTGAATTGGGCTCAATTGAGTAGAATTTTCAAATATCTCAATTACCAACTACAGAAAAACCCAAAAGCACAAATCTTTCCCATTTCCCACATTTTCTCAGCAACCAAACACAATTCAACAGAAAAGGGAAGGAAACCCATCAATCCCATCTGAGAGTTGCTGAGACTGAAGAAGAAGACCTTCTCTTCGCTTCTTCAAGAGATTGTCCTCGCGCTTGTTCTTCCTGATCTCCACCAGATTGTCCTCTCTCCGACGCCGAGCTTCGTCGCCATCGACGCCAGTTTTGTAGGACTTCTTGCGGACCTCTGTGCGAGAATTGGGTCGCAGAGACATTGCTGAGTTCTCTCTCTCTCTCTCTCTCTGTAGAGGTGTTCGACGAAATGTCTGAGAGCAAAAAGACTGATGATGAATTGGATTTGAAGAATAAAATAGAATAGAATAAAATGATGTATATGGGTAGAATACAAAAGGCTAGGTGGGTCTCTCTCTCTCCCCCTCTCTCTCCGGTGCAAGGTTAACTTGCCCCCTGGTTCACGATTGGATTCGAAGACACATGGCATCGCCAACTCACCAACGTGCCTTTTGCTTGAGTTTCAAAAAGATTTTAAAATTAAAAATTATTTCAGTCTAAAAAATTAAGGTCTTGTTTGGGAAGATTAAATAAGTCTATATTTTTTATCTTTTTATTTTTTTTAGATTACATCAATTAACATCTATTCTCTATTTTTTTACACATCTTTTTATAAAAAGTAAAAAATACACTTATTTAGAACATTCCAAACAACCTTAAGAAAAATAGCAAGTATCTTATCCTCTTTTATTTTTATGTATTTTCTTGTTTTGTTACTCTCTCCAAACTCAAGTTGGTTAGTTCCTATCCCCCTTGAGTTTGCGGGGGGCTGTTAAAACCTATCACCTACTTCACCCACTTCACCTACTCCACTACACCTACTCCACCCATTTCACCTACTCCACTTCACCTACTCCACCTACTACCTATTCTTCTCTTCTATATATAGGAATTGTAAACATAACAACTTATATTAATCAATAATACATACAATTTATTCTCTCTCTATCAATTTATTTTACATTGATTATAGATGTAGCTTGTGTCTATTTTTTACTCTATTTGGGGAATTGGGCTACAACAAGAATCATTTAAACTCTGCAATTTCTTTATGCTAAAGGGTGTTTGTGACCATAACCATAAAATATTTGGTCTGGTTTTGATTTTTTCCTCCTAGGTTGCTATAATTCTGTTCCGTCTTTCTGTAGCTCTTTCGTAGTTTATTCCTTCCTTTTAGTACCTCTCTCTCCCTCCTCGAACATGATTTTGAAGACAAAAAAGGGCAGAAAAGAAACACAGCCAGAAGTTACCCTTCTATTCATTACAAAAAAGAGAATGCCAAAAAGCTTGTCTGAAAATGTTATGGGAATTTGATCAAACTAAGAAGTTTTTTTTAGCATAATTTTTTCATATTTAAATGATATTCTATTTGACGCAATAGCCCATTTGGTACAACTTATAAGTTAGCTTTTATGATTATTGCTTTTTAGATTATTATCTCAGAATAATTAAAATAAGCTGTAAATCTGTTTTGGGTGGCCTTTAATAATCTGTGAAAAACGTTAAACATGTTTGGTTAAATAAGCTGTCACATAATTTTTTTTGTTGTGCAAATATCTAGAATGCACACAAAATGTTTTGTCTCTATGTATTTAAGGATTTCAAATAGCTCAAAAAACCTACAAATTATAGTTTATGAAAATCTCACCTTTTTTGGCTAAATAAGCTAAAAAAGTCAAATAAGCTCTAATTTACAATTGCAACCAAACACTAATAGTCAACTTGTTTAAAGCAAGTAAGTTGAACAAAATTGAATTTTAAGCGTTACCAAACAGGGCCAATATAATATATTTCCGTACACCATTGACATCAGGATTCAGTTCCAGCTGACCATGAGGTTAAACCAATGAACCTCATCTCGGTCTCTTTTCTGGTTTATTAGATAAACCAAGTTTTACAACATTTATAAGTAAAAAAGACTTGGAAATTCATTGACTGTTAATGATGGTATTCTATTTTGATACAATATAAGATCCTTCCATACATCATTGACATCAGGATTCAGTTCCAGCAGGCCATGAGGCTAAACCAATGAACCTCATCTTTCTCTTTTCTGATTCATTAGACAATCCAAGTTTCATAACAGTGATAAGTAAATCAGACTTGGAGATTCGGATGGAAATGTATTGACTGTATACAGGTCACTAGCTTCTGCCTTTCTGGTAAAAAGGAGCAAAATAAAGAACTTATATATATATATATATATATTTCTGGAAAGAATGATTAACTAGTGGCCACAGAAGTTCCAAAAGCCCTTGCATACACAGGAGCTCTCATATTGAAAAGGTTCAAGCATTAAGTTTTACAGAAATCAAAGAAAGGTCTCTGTTTATAGGTAGAAATAAATGAAGGGTCATGCACATAATAAAGTAATAAACCAAAATACGAAACCCACTTTTTCTTTTTCATCCAGATGAAATCAGAATCCTTAGATAGGAAGTATTTTGCCTTCCACTAATTTCACTACAAGAATGCCAAAGGCCCAAAAGAAATTTACTATACTAATAAACTAGTTATTGTATTGATAATTGCAAGTGAATATCATCTTTTTGTATTGGTATTAGCCAATACAATGTAAATGAACAAATAAAAAAAAAATGATGATACTGCATCAAGCTGCAATAATGGTAAGAATTAATTGCATGGATGTAGAAATCATTAATACCTGAGTTTGGGTGTCATCACCTCTTACAATGTTTCCCACTGTTCTAAGAGCAGGTATAAGAACCGTAGGCGATGGATGACTTGTGGAAGACAAATTTTAGTTAGTACCACTTTAACAAATCTGGCAACTATTACATGAAAATAAATAAAATAAAATAAGAGCACAAAAATTCAGCCTAGAAAAAATGCAAAATGTTCCAGTAATTTGCAGAAAGGATAATTTTTCTGCACAACTAATTCTAGAAAACTATAAGAGGAATCCAAGTTAAATCAATGTCATAATTTAAAATTTTAGAGAAAACAGGAACATACAGCAGAAGCTTCACAAGTCGTGGACAGACACCTGCCTCAATCACAGCTTGAATTTTGTCATTTGGGCCGTCAGAAAGATAAGAGAGTGCCCAGCAAGCATTAGTCAAAACTTCTTCATCATTCAAGTGGATAAGTTGTCGAAGAACTGGCAATGCAGGTTTCACCTGAAAAAGCCAAAAAGAAGATAACAACATAACTAAACTTGCCCACCTTAATACAGCCAGGAAAGGAGGCCAATTATCATTAGGGTTACAAATGAGCCGAGCTGAGCTTTTAGGTGTTTAGCGTCCGGCTGCTAGGTTCATGACTACATCATGAGCTAAAGAGCCAAGATCTGCTCGGTTTGGTAGATTAATTCTAGTGACATGTGTTGCATTTTTTTTCCTTTTTTTTTTTTTTATAAAAAATCTGATTTTATTGAGAAAGTGTCAAGATGATGCAAAAGAATACAAAATATCCCAACATGGGAAATCACCAAAAACAGCTAGAAAACAACTAAAAACACCTAACCAATAACATCATCCAAAAAGTCTAAAAAAGCAAACAAATCCGGATCCCCCCTCCTCTCCAACCAACTATACAAAGTAACCAATAACCAGTTTTCAAGCCACGACACAATCCGAGATAACTCTTGAAAAGTGTGCCGATTTCTCTCCAGTCAAACCAACCACATCAAACAAAATAGCACCAACAACTAGACCCAGCGCCGATGACGTCCTATTCAAACCCCTCTCCAACTGCACAATAACTCCAAAACCCCCCTCGGTTGCACCCAAGCAACTCCAAACATAGAAAAAATACAGCCCACAACCTCGAAATCACAGAACAATGAAGAAACAAATGATTCACAAACTCCGTATCAACACAACACATACAACATCGATTAACCGACACATGTCCACAGCGAACCAAATTATCAATAGTAAGATTCCGTCCCAATGCAGTCCATAAAAAGAAAACCACCTTAGAAGGAGCACTTGATACCCATATACTCTTCCAAGGAAAAACCTCCACCTCTGAAGCATGGACTCTCCAAAATCGGTGTTGTGGCGGTGTCCGACCCGGGGACACGGCGGGGACACGCGTGTCCATATGGGGACACGGCATGGGACATGGCGCGGACACACGTGTCCATATGGGGACACGGCAAGGCTTTTTTCTTTTCTTTTTTTTCTTTTTTTGCCTCTCTTATTTAGTGCTTTTGTGAAGAATATTGTTGGATGTTGAATGTTTTCCCCTTCTCGTCTTAGTTTTTGTTATCGTTTATTATTACTTTTTTGTGAATGAATGATCTATTAATTTGTTTAAATGTAGTGGTTATATTTATTGAATTAATGTTACTATGTTAGTGTTTGTTAATTTTGATTTAGGGTGAATGTAATATGTTTCTACATAACACATAAAAATATATAAAAAATAAATAAAATAAAATTCACCGTGTCCCCCGCCGTGTCCGTGTCCCCATTTTTTGGAAATTGTCGTGTCCCGTGGCTGTGTCTGTGTCCATGCTTCATAGACCTCCACTAACTACCCCTCCAAACTCCGATAAAATAATGAAACAAAAAACTAGCCTTTGGTAGCCGCCACATCCCAAACTACCACATCTTCCCACTACCAATAATCCCTAATCCATACAAGAAGCTGAGCAACTTCTCCAATCGACCCACCTCCCAATCCTGAACTTGCCGGTGCAACTGGACATCCCATGCCACCACACCGCCCACCTCCAAACAATCCGCAACCGTAGCCTCCCGATCCATAGCAATACTAAAAATCAAAGAGAACCACACTTCCAACGAAACCTCCCCATACCACCTATCCCTCCAAAACAACACCTTCTCCCATGATCCCACCCGATACTTGACCCTATCTCAAAACTCCCCCTCTCCAACCAAATCCCCTTCCACAAACCCCAACCATAAGACCCAACAACATCCCCCGACCTCCAATCCCCCCTTCCCACCCTGTACTTGGCAGCAGCACCCTACGCCACAACCAATCCCTCACCCAAGCAAATAACTAAAACACTTCCCTAATAATGCCCTATTAAACGACACCACCCTTCGCACCCCCAAACCACCCACCTCCTTTGGACAACAAATCCGCCCTCAATCAACCAAATGATATCTAAACTCCTCCCCTCCACCCCCCAACAAGAAATCCCGCTGAAGCTTCCCTAAGTGAGTCGCCACTGAACACACAAGAAATCCCTCTAAAGCTTCTCCAAGCGAGTCGCCACTGAAACAGGAATGACATGCAACGACATAAAGTAGGTCAGAATACTGCTCAACACACTTTTGATCAATGTCAATCTTCCCCCCTTCGACAAATATTGCTTCTTCCATCCCGCCAACCGGCGGACCGGCGCTGCACCCATTCCACAACCCTTTCGCATATCCCCTTTGCCTTGTAAGTAGCACCCAATGGTAACCCCAAATAAGACACCGGCAGTGCAACCATACAGCCCAAAACTATTGCTAACATCGACAACCTACCAACCTCCCCCACTGGAATCAACTCCGACTTACTCAAATTAATCCGCAAGCCCGACACCACCTCAAAGCACAGCAAGATGCACCTTAAGTGACATGTGTTACATTTTAATTATTGCAAGTTTTTTTTTTTTTTTTCCTTTTTTTAAAATAATGGACCAAAATTGCAGAAACTTTGGAAGAGTTGGTTAAGTGCATGATATGCGGGGCCACCTCTTGTATTTGTATCATATTCTACGTAAATCTTTCAAATGCCAAGGATAAACATGCATAGATTTTGAAAAGATGACTGGACAACTGACGACATGCAGGGTCCTGTTTTTATCTTTTTGCATCATACATACCATATTTACCTTCAACAGCCAAACTTCAAGTTACCATATAGGCACATAGTTTTTAAAGAACTACAAAACAGTCAAACAATGCCTATGCTCTCAAACATTAAAAAACTGAGCATGGGTCAGCTCGGGCTTGGTTCATTTATGAAACAAGCTTCAAGTTCAACCTTGAGCTTGGTTCATTTAATGAATAAACGAGTTTGAATGAGCTCAATCAAAAATTCTTATCCCGAGCATTTTATGAACAATTCAAATCATCTAGCGCCCTAATTATCATTAAAAATCTATAACAATCCTTCTGCAAGATTATTGTTAAATATAAAACAATACTTTGAGATGTCTCACAACCTGCTCAAATGGTGTTGGAGGCTTGCCCCGACAGAAGTTGGACAGAGTCCATGTAGCATTTCTCAGCATAGAAAGTTTTGAGTGTTCATTCAACTGAGCTAGCAAAGGCATAAGTGCACCATTACCAAGAACAAGATCCCTACAACTTGGAGAGCCACCAGCAACATTACCCAAAGCCCATACTGCCTGTTTATACATCATAAAAATTAAGAAATGCAAATTCATTAGTAGTCACAACCAAAAATAATTATCGTGTCAACAAACAGTTAGGTGCATTACTCAGAATTTAGAACAACAGAGAGTATGAAAATTCTGGAAGCGAGGGATAACATTAAAATTTGGTAAGACATTGGGAAAATATAAGAAAAACAAAACAATGAAGCATAATGGAATAATACCGTTGCAAGAATTAAGAGAAGTGAGGTAAGAAAAGGGGCTGAGCACACATTGCTATATTAAGAGAAGTTGGCAATAAATATAAAAGTTTTCAAACATTTAAAAATAAAGAATCCAGAAGTTTTAATTAGGAAATCACTTCAGAAGCATGGTTAACAATGTCAAGTCAAACACTTTGTACGAATTTTAACAAGACTTCCAAAATGTTTAGAAAAGTTTGTCACACGTGAACCTAGAATAACAAGAGCTTCAAAGAAAAATGGGGCAAGAGTTTACCTGCTCACGGACATCATCACTGGCAGAGCTCAAAAGTAGCACGAACTTGGGGACAGCACCATGTTCAATGACAACTCGAGTATGCTCTGATGTCCCAGCTGCAACATTGGTCAAAGCCCATGCTGCCTCAAACTGCAAACAAAGACAAAATCAAGCTTGTGCTAGATTGATTACATCAATCAGAAATAGAGCCAGTTCAGTGAAAAAAAAATAAAGGTACAAATAGTCCCTACTTGCAGTTGAGGCAGATCTTGCCTTCCAAGAAACTCCACAAACCGAGGGACTACACCTGCTTTGATCACTTCATCTATTGGAGGGCTGCGTTCTACACGCATCACAAACCAAAAGTCAACACTAAAAAAAGGTTCATTGAAGTATTCCTAAAAATATTACCAATACCACAACTCCACCCATACCAATTGATAATAGCTTCCTGAACTGAGTAGTTGCTTCTATTTGCGCTGCAGGATCTTCAGACCATACTCCTTGCACCATCAAAGGAATACTTTCCAACTGTTACACATCACAAAGAACAAAAACCAAAATCAAAATAGAATTGTTAAACCAAAAAGCACCAAGTGGAAAAGTATTTGAATAAATCTGAATTGCCTTTCAGAGTAAATCATTGAATTGGTTGTTCACACTCACACCTAATAAGTTGACCCAAATCTATTCATGTTACACTTCAGTTATATATTCCATTGCTAACCTAAAAAATAAGGGTAAAAATGAAATCGGATCAAAAAGGCTAAATCAAACTCTATTAGGAACTGCATTTATGACATATGGGTGGCATAACTAAATCAAGAACATTCCAAAAAGCACTTCAGGCTCCCAATTAACTTCAGGTTTGTCATGGGCGATTTTTATTTACAATGGTTACAACTTTAACCTATTGACTGCAGTCACCAGGCTTCTTTCGTAAAGAAAATCCTCACTACAGAAGCCACTGCTGGTCTTGTTTTCAAAAAATTTACGTCAAGCAGAAAGATGAAAAAAAATAAAAATCATCAAGGATTCAAGTGGATAGACAAAATACTCGGTAGATTATTCAATGCTCCATGTATCTTCTACTGACATATTCTTAGTACAAATTCTTGACACAAGCACAGGCACAGTCATGGACACGGCAGAGATACGATAAAAAAAAATAAAAAAAATTATATAGGATAAGACATTGATATGATAACTAATTGTAAGAAGAAGTGAAAAAGTATGTATGATAAGGCATCCTATCAATGGAATCCACAAATGAAGCAACACTTGGAAAACAAATAGAGACAAACTTTGAAATGCCCTTCAAGGAGTTTGGCAGTTCTCCTCTGTAATTAGCCTTTAAAAACCCTTCTTTCAGCTAAAAATATTCTCCTCCATGTCCATTAGTTACTAACAAGGGCACTAACCACCTCTGCTTGAATTGCACACTTAGAACTCCCTTAATTCATCTGTTATACATGTCATATTGGAAAATACTCATATTGCAAGTTTGTAAACTTGCACACTAAGAACTCCCTTAATTCATCTGTTACACATATCATATTGGAAAATACTCATACACTTACCCCTTACATTCTAAAATTGGACTTTAGCCCCTCCGTGTCTCAATCATGTCTGGTTTTCCCGACAAGCATGTCACTACCATCTTCATCGGAAAAAAAATTTAAATACAGATATGTTCCCAAGCATGTCTAATGTGTCAAAATCCTTGCATGAATATGGGTTGTGCATGAGAGGCTATGAATCGATTGGACCTGTCAATCGAATGAATCGTAACACTGATACATGAGGCAAAATCACACGTCTATGCTTCATAGATTAGAGTACAGTAAAATTTCGATAACAACAAAACTCCCTTCAACGAAGTCTAATTTAGCTTTAACCAAGTTCAAATGAAGTGTACCAATCATGGATTTAAAATAATAATAATAATAATAATAATGAATACTTCATAATCGTGTATTTTCCTTAATTTTTAAGGCATCCAAATGGAATAAAATTAAAAGGAATGAATGAAGAACACAAACTTTGACGTTCAAAGTTCTAAGATGCACAGTTTTCTACCACTGACACTCAAAAGGACTGTAGCACTCATAAATCATCAAGCATCATCACATAAAAATTTATAAAACTATAAAATAAACCAGAAGCAAGATGTACCAGTAGATTCAGCAGCTACCAAAGTAATAACCCATATGGTTGGTTACCAATAAAACAGAACAAAGGAACAGAAAACTGGAAAGTTCTTTTATTATTATTATTATCAAATTTGGTTTTTGAAGACAAGGCAATCAACTTAACTAACCCCAGGTTGAGGGCTTAACCTTAACCCAAAATTTCCAACATCAAACTTGATCTTTTTACCTATAATTCAAACAGCAACCAATCCAACCCAATAAAGGTCCATGCATAGACAGCAATTGAAGATCAGCACAGAGATCAAATTCTAGTATTTCAGTGAGGGCAAAATGACCACAATCTTTTAATAGCTATAGGGAATTACGAAGCATCTGCAAGTCAATGAGACTGGAAATGAAACCTTTAACTGAGTTTCTTTAAAAATTAATTTCCTAACAATTTGGCATCTAAAAAAGTAAAATTCAACTAAACTAGTTTCCCCAATGGAATGTAATAAAAATACAAGGCTCCACTCATTGATCTGTATCCCTATCCTACAATTTGTCAGCAAACAAATTTAGAAGGGCTAGAAGAGTAAGATCATCTGAATTGGGCTCAATTGAGTAGAATTTTCAAATTTCTCAATTACCTACTACAGAAAAACTCAAAAACCCAAAAGCACAAATCTTTCCCATTTCCCACATTTTCTCAGCAACCATACACAATTCAACAGAAAAGGGAAGGAAACCCATCAATCCCATCTGAGAGTTGCTGAGATTGAAGAAGAAGACCTTCTCTTCGCTTCTTCAAGAGATTGTCCTCGTGCTTGTTCTTCCTGATCTCCACAAGATTGTACTCTCTCCGACGCCGAGTGTTATGATTTAGGAAGTTTTTAGGAAGTTTTGGATCCAATTAGCTCAGTGGGCGCTGAAATTCAGGAATTCAGTTTGAGAGGGAGAATTAGTTTGAGAGATTGTTTGATTGTTGGGGGTTAGTTAGTGGGTTAGGAGGTTTGTTAGTTAGTTAGTATTGGATGTATATAGCTATGGTTGAGAGGGGAAAAAGGGGGAATTTTTTTACTGTAATCAAGTTGTATGAGAAAATGAATGGATTCCAAACTTAGTTTTCCATTTTCTCTCTTCTTTTTCTTCAATTACTGCTTTCTTCTTTCATAGTCATATCAATTGGTATAAGAGCAAGGCTATTCTTGGTCTGCAAGAGAGATTCCACAGAAATGGCAGATGGAACTAGGGCACAAGAATAAAAAAAAATCGATGAAGCAATACGTACTCTTAAAGACAGCAGTGATAGGCAAGCACAGGATATCAGAGAGATCAGAAATTCATTGAAAGATGTGAATGAAATCAAGGAATTGATTTTTGCCATGAATGTCAAGTATGATCAAATGGCAAATGGAGTTTTTAGATCATCCAGAAACCATGGAAGCTCAGGTTCGTTCAGATTCATCTCAATTCTCTACTTTTTTCAATACCAGATATGCAAGAATTGATTTTCCAAGATTTTTTGGGGAAGATTCCACTGGATGGTTATATAAATGTGAGAGATTCTTCGATTATAACTCGGTTGAAAGTGCAAATAAGGTGAAATTAGCCACTCTACATTTAGAGGATAAGGCCCTTCAATGGTACCAATGGTTTGAGAAATGCCATCGCCAGATTAATTGGGATCTGTTCAAACAAGGAATTATTTCTAGATTGGGCCCAACTCTTATGAAGATGCAATGGGTGATCTGACCAAATTAAGGCAAACAACCACTGTGAAGGAATATCAGGAACAATTTGAGATTCTGGCAAATAAAACCAGTGATTTACCAAAAGCTTTTTTCATTAGTTGTTTCATCAGTGGCTTAAGAGAAGACATTAAGGCAGGGGTGTTAATGTTCAGGCCTACTACTATAGTTCAGGCCATTGGATTGGCTAAAATGTAGGAGAATAGCATTGAAGCCATAACAAGAAGAGCCAGACAAGGGAATGAAGTGGGAGAATCTACTTTTTCCCATCAGGCCAAACAAAATCCATTTATGAATCCTGTGAAGAAAGAACTACAAAAGGACTTCGAAGAAAAAAAAGCCAAAGGATTATGTTTCAAATGCAATGAGAAGTATACAAGGGGCCATATCTGTAAAAAGAAGCAATTATATGCTCTGGAGGTTAAACAAGAAGATCAAGAATAGGTGGAAGACGAGGGTGAAGATGTGGATGGAGATCAGATTCCATAAGAGGAATTAGAAATTTCTATTAATGCCCTGTTTGGCTCTATTTCCTATAGAACTATAGGGGTAAAAGGCAATGTCAAGAAAAAGCTAGTCATGATGTTAATAGACTCGGGAAGTACTCATAATTTCCCAAGTCCAGAAGTAATCAGAGAGTTGGGATAACGGCCTCAGAGACAGACCCATTACCAGTTTCAATTGTTGATGGAACCAAACTAATGAGCACAGCAATATGTAAAGGATTTCGGTGGGAAATGCAGGGTACCGAATTTCAAGTTGATATGAGGATTTTGCAGCTTAAGGGTTGTGACATGGTTTTGGGGATTTAGTGGTTAGCAACATTGGGTCCAGTGAAATGGGATTTCAAGAATCTTAGCATGGAGTTTCAGTTGAATGACAGAAGGCATGTGCTAAGGGGAGGAAAGAAAGAAGAATTGACAGTCATTGGGGCTAATAAGATGAAAAAGATAATTCAGAAACAAGCACATGGAGTTGTAGCTCAGGTGTACTCTCTTCAAGCTGAATGTAATGAACTAGAAGATACATTGTCACCAGACTTGGAAGCATTATTGGCTAATTATGAAGATATTTTTCAAGAACCTAAGACCCTTTCTCCAAGAGCTCACGACCATTGCATACCATTGAAACCAGGGACAGAACCTACCAATATCAGGCCCTACAGGTATCCCGATTTCCAAAAGACTGAGATTGAAAAACAGGTTAATTTCAGGATTTATTAGAACCAGTGTTAGTCCTTATTCTCCACATGTGCTATTAGTTAAAAAGAAAGATATGAGTTGGAGAATGTGCATTGATTATCGAGCCCTAAATAAAGCTACTGTGAAGGATAAATTTCCTATTCTTACTATAGATGAACTCCTTGATGAATTGTGTGGTGCTAAGTATTTCTCTAAGCTGGATTTGAGATCTGGTTATCACCAGATCAGGGTAACTCCTACAGACATTTACAAAACTACACTTAGAACCCATGATAGACATTATGAGTTCATGGTAATGCCATTTGGGTTAACAAATGCCCCATCTACTTTTCAAAGCTTGATGAATGAAGTTTTCAGGCCTCACTTAAGGAAATTCATCTTAGTATTTTTTGATGACATTTTAGTATACAGTAGTACATGGACCAATCATTTGCATCATTTGCAAACTACTTTGCAATTGCTGCGAGTTCACCAACTATTTGCCAAAAGGTCCAAGTGTGTGTTTGGTAAAGAGGAGGTAGAATACTTGGGGCATTTGGTTTCAGGGGAAGAGGTTTCTGCTAAACCAACCAAAATTACAGCTATGACTAGTTGGCCTACACCTGCTACTTTAAAGGAACTAAGAGGATTTCTTGGCCTTACAGGATACTATAGACGGTTTGTTCAGGGCTATGGAAAAATTTGTTCTCCACTCAATAAATTACTCAAAAGGGATTCCTTCCAACGGAACTCAGAAGCTGCAATGGCATTTGAACAACTTAAGGCAGTAATGACCACAATACCAGTTCTGGCTTTGCCTAATTATACTAAAGAATTTGTGGTGGAATCAGATCCATCGGGAAAAGGCTTAGGGGCTATGCTAATGCAAGAGGGACATCTGATAGCTTTTTGGAGTAAAGGCTTATCTGCACGGGATCAACTTTTATCTACCTATGAAAAGGAATTAATGGCAGTGGTCTTGGCTGTACTCAAATGGAGGCATTACCTTTTGGGTAGGAAATTCCTTATCATAACAAATCACCAAAGCTTAAAGTACCTATTGGAGCAAAGGGTGGGCACCCCATTCCAATAGAAGTAGATTACTAAATTGTTGGGTCATGATTATGAGATCGTTTACAGATGTGGAAAGGAGAATAGGGCAGCAGATGCTTTGTCTAGGAGAGAGGATACTACAGATAACCCTACTACTTTGCATGCTATCACTTTTGTGTCTACTAGTTGGTTAGGTGAAATTAAGCAAAGTTGGGTATCTGATCCAGTGGTGCAACAGGCCATTGCGAATTTGATTCTTGATCATACTTCCCAAATGGGTTATCGTTGGGAGCAAGGGATTCTGACCTATAAAGGCAAATTAGTTGTAGGGAACATGCCTCAGCTCAAGATCCAGATTATGGAGGAATTTCATTGCTCTGCAATAGGTGGGCATTCAGGGATTGATAAAACCACTAAGAGAATTCAAAGAACTTTGTATTGGAAAGGGTTAAAGAAAGATGTTTCAAAGTTGGTTTCCGAATGTAACATTTGTCAAAGGTTTAAAAGTGAAAATGTGAAATCCCCTGGATTGTTACAGCCTCTTGCTATTCCCAATCGAGTTTGGTTTGATATCTTTATGAATTTTATTGAGGGCCTTCCCAAATCACACAGCAGATCTGTTATATTTGTGGTCGTCAACAGGTTAACTAAGTATGGCCATTTCATGGCACTTTCACATCCATACATAGCCAACGATGTTGCTCAAGTATTCCTGGATCAAGTTTACAAATTACATTGACTGCCCTCATCTATCGTATCTGATAGAGATGCAGTCTTCACTAGTAATTTCTGGCATGAGCTTTTTACATTGCAAGGTTGCAAATTGTGTTTAAGTTCCGCTTATCATCCACAAACTGATGGCTAGACAGAGATCTTAAACAAGTGCTTGGAGAACTACTTACGATGCATGACGGGTGACTGTCCTAGGAACTGGGTTCAGTGGCTTTCTTTAGCTGAATGGTGGTACAACACTTCCTACTATTTAGCTATCAAAACCACTCCATATTACGTTGTTTATGGCCAAGATCCACCAGACCACACCTTCATTGCTTCCAATCCCTCTGTTGTGGCTGAGGTGGATAATTGGATATGGGAAAGAGCTTCAATTCTCAGAATGTTAAAGGACAATCTGCAACAAGCTCAACACACGATGAAGCATTATGCTGATATGCATAGATCCGACCGTGAATTTGAACCACATGACTGGGTTTACTTGCGGCTGCAACCTTATAGGCAGTCTACTTTGGCATTACACAAGAATATGAAGCTTGCTCCTAGATTTTATGGTCCATTTCAGGTTGTGGCAAGAATTGGAAAGGTTGCTTATCAACTCCAGCTACCTGCTTCTGCCCATATCCATCCCGTGTTTTATGTTTCTTTGTTAAAGAAAAAGTTGGGTCAACACATAGTCGCACAGCCTACATTGCCACCAGTCGTACCTAATGGAACTTTCCAAATGGAACCTGTGGCAGTGCTAGACAGACGTATGGTTAAGAGGAACAACAAGGCAGTGGCTCAACTCCTCATTCAGTGGTCTCACTCATTTCCAGAGGATGCTACATGGGTGGACTACCAGGTCATCATCACCAAATATCCCTATTTCCAGCCTTGAGGTCAAGACTGTTTTAAAGGGGTGGGAAATGTTATGATTTAGGAAGTTTTTAGGAAGTTTTGGATTCAGTTAGCTCACTTGGCACTGAAATTCAGGAATTTAGTTTGAGAGGGAGAATTAGTTTGAGAGATTGTTTGATTGTTGGGGGTTAGTTAGTGGGTTAGGATATTTGTTAGTTAGTTAGTATTGGATGTATATAGCTACGGTTGAGAGGGGAAAAATGGGGGATTTTTTGACTGTAATCAAGTTATATGAGAAAATGAATGGACTCCAAACTTAGTTTTCCGTTTTCTCTCTTCTTTTTCTTCAATTACTTCTTTCTTCTTTCATAGTCATATCATCGAGCTTCGTCACCATTGACGGCAGTTTTATAGGACTTCTTGCGGACCTCTGTCCGAGAATTGGATTGCAGAGACATTGCTGAGTTTTCTCACTCACTCTCTCTCTCTCTCTCTCTCTCTCTGTAGAGGTGTTCGACGAAATGTCTGAGAGCAAAAAGACTGATGATGAATTGGATTTGAAGAATAAAATAGAATAGAATAAAATGATGTATATGGGTAGAATACAAAAGGCTAGGTGGGTCTCTTTCTCTCCTGTGCGAGGTTAACTTGCTCCACCGCCACCATGCCATTGCCATCGCCGCCACTATCTCAATATAAAAATTAAAATATATAATTTAAAAAGAGGAATTTTTTTTAAGGTCCCTGGTATTAAGATTTTACAGCATAAAGGACACTCAATATTTTCATAATGTCTAAGGTCCCTCAAGTTGATCCAGAGAAAATTGGTCCAGAGAAATTTCTCTCCAGAGAAATTTTGAATTTCTCTGACTTCGGAATTTCTTTGACTTTGGAATGTGTTTTAACGAAATTTCTCTGACTTTGGAATTTATCAAATGTGTTTTCATAATGTGTTTTAACCAAATTTCTCTGACTTCTGAATTTATCTCCGTAGAAATTTTGAATTTCTCTGGAACTGATATTGATGTTTTATAGCAGGGTGGGAAAATACAAAGGTTGAATGCTTGTATGATGATGGAGAGAATCAAGTAAAACAAGGACAAAGCATTGCAGATTCGTCCACCAAATTTCTCTAGACTTCGGAATTTCTCTGGATAATCTAAGCACAATGGGAGCTGTTTGCTTGGCTGGGACGACTATGACGAAAAATCCAAAGTTCCAAGAAAAGAATTCGGGATTTTCTGGGAAACTCAAGTCCATGAGGAGCTTTAGTAAGCATACGGATGATTCTTATTCGTATTCAAATGTTGACGGTTTCGAGAACACTTCACAGAATTTTGAATCCGGCGTGCTTCGCTTGTCCATTTCTCATGAACTCAAGACTTCTACACCTGCTAGGACGTGCTTTTGTGAAACATAATTGTTCGAGAAAATGGAAGATAAGAAAGATGGTGCCGTGGTGTGGGTTGCTCGTCGGAGAGGCATTTCAACCTGTCAGAATTCTGTTTTTAGATCTGGAGTTGAGGAAGATATTTCAAGGTATAGTAATGACTTTTCAACTGAGCAAGTCTTGAACAAGAAATTCTGCTTTGATCAATCAGAGACTCCAGCCTTTGTTCTGTGGAGAGAATGCAAACTCGTGTCATTGTGACAACTTAACTTTGCTGGGACTTCTAGAGTAGGACGAAGGGCAAGCAAGTGGAACTGTATGATAGTGTTGTACAGAGCAGCAACGGCTGGAGGAAACCCAAAGCAGAGCTGCTTGATGAAGAAGAAGCTGAGTCTCTTGATATAGAGAGAGAGTAGGCTCAGATTTTCTTCAACAATAAATTATTCGGTGGATTGACTTGAGAGAGTTAATTTTCTCTGGGATATATTGGTGTGGAAGTTGAGGGACCTTAGACATCATAATATAATATTGTGGATCTTTTTCATTACTAAAATTGGGAGAGGGACCTTAGACCAATTTTCCCATTTAAAAATAATAAAATTTAAATTTAATTTTATACATATCAAATAATTTATTTTTAGTTAGTATTTAAATTTTTATCAAATAATTTTTTAATTTAAAAAATTCAATATTTAATCTTTGATCTTCAGTTTTTAATTTTATCAAATACACTACACACATTTGACTTAATGGCCTAAGGTCTCACTATTGGAATTTGGCAACTTGAAACCAAAAAAAGAAAAAAAGAAAAATTCCTAATCAAAACTTAATATAAAATTTATTAAAATGCATAAAAACCAAAAAAAAAAAAAGAAAAAGAAAAAGAAAAACAAAATTGAGTGTTAACATTTTCTTTTTCATTCTTTAATTAAGAAAGGTATTATCTCAATCCACTAGGTCTCTTCCATATTTATCTAGAGGCCTAAAAAACATTCATTGTCCAAAGGTCTTATACTAAAATTTGACAAAAATCTCCCAAATAAAAATAGAACTATTCAAATGGTTATAAATTCTAAGCATTATAGGGAGTACTTCCATATAAGTGGTTGCTAGAATATTAAATAATTTATTATCTCATGTTTTAGATAGTAAAGGCCTTCGATAATAAAGACATGAATGAATATTCATTGTAAAAGGCCAATAAAAAGTAAAATTCCACTATCCGTCAACTTAACTTAACACTTAAAAATAAAAATAAAACTCTATGCATGAAAGAGGATAATATATTAAATTTTACAACCCCGCTGCATACCCCCAGTGGGGGTCGCGCCCCCAGTGACGTGGCGCGCCCCCACTGGCTGAAAACTTAAAAAAAAAAAAAAAAAAAAAAAAACAATTTTTTTTTGACCAATCCGGGGCCGACACCTCACTGGGGTCGACCCCCAGTGGGGTATGAAGCATAAGTCTAAATTTTAACTAAATAATAGGACAATAATAAATTTACATTAAAAAGTGTAATCTATACAACAAAAAAAAAAAATTAAAAATGTTATTTGAATGCAATAAAGGGCCTTCTCTATGCACAAAATTTATAGCGATCCCGGGTTTACCCTTGTTTGTACAGTGATCCGGACATGTGTCCGTGGATGTTGATAGTTTGATTATTATCGTGTTACATTCCTTTTTCTCATATTTGAGTTATAGGATGTGTTAGGCAGGTTTGTTACAGGTTGGTTGTGTTCGGAGCCTAGTGTTGCTGCCCAGAATTTTGGACCTTCGCTTCGAGCGAGAGTTGGTCGCTCGAGCGAGAGTGGGGTTCGTGTCTGGTGGGTCGAGCCAAAGTGGCTCGCTCGAGCGAGCGGTTCACCTGGTTCTGGACCTGAGAGTTGCATTCTTGGCTCGAGCGAGCTTCCTTCGCTCGAGCGGTCTGGGTTTTTCTTCGCTCGATCCGAGAACTTCTTGGCTCGCGCGAGAGTTTTCTATGTCTGGTCGCTCGAGCGACGAAGGCTTCGCTCGAGCGAGCGTGTTTTTATATCAGCGGACAGCAGCGTCTTAACATCACTTTTTCACTTTCTTTTTGATTCCAAAACCCTTAATCCGACACTTCTCTCTCTCTAACTTGCCTCTCTCTAAGATTTGATCTCCCTAGAGTGTGATCTAGCCTAGGGCCTTTGTTAAAAAGATAGAGGGTTTGAGAGCTTTGATTTAATCTGAAAAAAGTTTGGATTTGGAGCACGTTGATCTTCGAGTCTTCAATCTCCTTTTTGGCTAAAACTTCAGGTAGGGATATCCTACTCCTCTCTATGGGTTTGTCTTTAAAATTTTTGGTATTTTGAGATGTTGGGCTTGGTTTTGGTAATTTTGTGAAAGTTTGGGGCTTTTGTGTATTTTACAAAAGTTGGGTTTTATTTCATAATAAACCTAGATGCATGTTTGCATAAAGAAATGGAATGATTGTTGATTCATGATGAAAAGGGACCTAAGGTTGAAATGTTAATTATGGGAATTGACCTAATTACATTGTTTAATTAATTGGGATAATTAATTGAGAAGAGTGAGGAATGAAATGTTGATTGTAATCCATTGTGCAT
Source organism: Camellia sinensis (assembly GCF_004153795.1). NCBI lineage: Eukaryota > Viridiplantae > Streptophyta > Magnoliopsida > Ericales > Theaceae > Camellia > Camellia sinensis. Next base: position 777,931 of record NW_021027209.1, on the reverse strand, counting down.
TTATTTTCTGTTTAGAAATAACTTGTTTTGGGCTATCGGTGGAGGATAGTCGTGATTGTTGTAGACAATGCATGACGATTAGGCAAACTGAAACTAATCAATGAAGTGTGTCATGCGAACTTGACGGTTGATAGAATACATTAATTGTATGTATTGGGTAATTGTATATAGAACCAATGTGTTTGTATACGTTATGTGTAGAGGAGGAGATAGGGGATGTACTCCGCGGTTTAGGGGAATAGGGATGTACCTCTAAACGGTTAGTGTTGGGAGAAGATAGGGGATGAACTCCGTAGATACAGCTCATATGCTTGTCTAGAAGTGAAGATAGAGCTTACATGCTTATCTTTGTGATGTGTGGATATAGCTCATATGCTTATCTGTGGATATTGGTGATTATACATATCTGTTGTAGAATGTGGATATAGCTTATTTGCTTATTGAGAATGTAGATATTGTTGTTATACTTCTTTTGAGAATGTGGTTAGTGCTTACATGCTATCCGTTGAAAAATGGAAATGAAAGGAAACTTGACTCATAAGTCGTATGACATAAACATGTGATTTATGTGATTGTATCAGTGTTGGCCATCTATCAATTGCTAATATTTTAGTCAATGTTCATGGTTGGTTTAGTGTATTTCTACTCTGGGTCTGTGGCTCACCCTATATGGGAATATCATTTTCAGGTACTGGTAGCATGCCACCTCCAAGGACATAGCTTGGGAGGCTAGAGGCGGACATAGTGTAGTTGTTTTACTTTTGATGTATTACATGTAACTTCAAGCCAAGGGCTTAATGTGTAAACGAGTTAGTACTCTTTTGTTGTAACCAAGTGTTAACTTGGAAAGCTGTAAGCCCGTAGGGCATTTTGTTTTGATGTTAACATGTAATACTTATGTAATGAGACTCTAATGAATAAAAGAATGTGGCTAGTTCATATGTCAATGCATGTCTTATTTGATGGGTTTAATGTTATTATTTTGAGGGCGTTACAAAATTCATATACAAAAATATACCAAAAAAATAATATGTGTTTAAGATTCAACTCTAATATAGTGAAGTCCACAATTTGAATGAATCTCTACCGTATATTAAAATTTGTAAGCATTTGTAAGTGTATAAATATTGTGTATGGCGTATTGCTCTAATTTAATTTTAAATTATTAGAGATATGTAATTATGTACAAACTAAATTATCAACTATGAGGAGGAGTTGAAAATTTGATTTGTAGTTTATTCAAAAATACAATGTATCATGAATTTTCATCTTGAAATTTTTTTTGAAACTGAAATATATGATGTAAATTTAAAATTAGTTGGATATGAATCATACCAACACAATGAATATATATAGTCTATTGATTTTTACTAGTTTATTAGTCAAGGACCCAATTTAATTTACTTTTTTGAAAAAAAAAAAACTTTGCCTCATAATGTAAGTATATATGTTTGTATATATGTTAAATGTGGTAAAATAGAGAAGTACCTTAGGTGGCTTTGAAATGATATGGGTTTGCACAAACTGAACAATCCACTAGGTCTCTTCCATATCAACAATGCTAGGTATCATGAAAAGTCTTTCATGAAAATGATCATGAAAGATTTGTGACCTTTGGATTACACTTAGAATAAAACACCACACATTAATCAAGGTAATCTAAGGGTCACAAATATTTCATGATCATTTTCATGAAAAAAATTTCATGATCCTTAACATTTCTCCTTCCCTATTTATGTAAGGAAGGCATATATCAATCCACTAGGTCTCTTCCATATTTATCCAAGGGCCTAAAAAACATTCAATGCCCAAAGGTCCTTGTACTAAAATGTGAAAAAAATCTGAACTATTCAAATGGTTATAAATTTTAAGCATTATAAGGAGTACTACCATACGAGTGGTTGTTAAAATATTAAATAATTTATTATCTTATGGTGAAAGGCAATTTTTTTTTTTTTAGATAGTCAAAGGCCTTCAATAATAAAGGCATAAATGAATATTCATCGTAAAAAGTCAATAAAAAGTAAAATTTCGTTATCATCAACTTAACTTAACACTTAAAAATAAAAATAAAACTCTATGCATGAAAGAGGATAATATATTAATAAAAGACTAATTACCTGATATATTATTCACCCGAAAAACTAATTACCTGATATATATGTTAAATGTGGTAAAATAGAGAAGTACCTTTGAAATGATATGGGTTTGCACAAACTGATTCAAGTCCATCCCCTGTAGCGGTATCACTGATTCAACATCCAATACAACTTCCTTCAGTTTTGGTGTGCTGCCGGAAGTAGTGGCAGCGAAAGTCTTCATTTTGGGGCAGTTTATCACTGCAAGTAGTTCCAAGGATGGCCATTCAAAAGGAAAGTCGTCTCCTCCTGTGCAGAAACCACTTAGGTTTGGAAGATCTTCAAGGTGGAGTTGTTTGAGACTTTTGAACATCATCTTGTAGTCCACTCTCTCTTCTTCTTCTTCTTCTTCTTCTTGTTGCCCTTCGTTTTGCTTCGCAGCAACAATTTCCCCTATTTCTTCACAGTCACTTACCCAAAGCCTTTCAAGTTGATGAAGAGCTTGAGCTATGGAAGGTTGGAAGACGTATTTCAGTTTGCCACATGAATTGACAGCCAAATAACTTAGGTTGCAGAGTTGCACATGTTGACGACTGGAGCAGTTCAATATATGCTTCAATCTAGGCAAGTTGCATAGATATATCTCTCTCAAACTAGCAAGCAGCTTCATGCCTTCTCCTTCAGAACCAAAATCAAATACTTGTTCCAATTTCTCACATTCGAATACCTGAAGCTTCTCCAAATGTTGTAGCCTTTGAAGCAAATTGAATGGAAGAAGAATAGCTGATAGTGAATCACATCCGCTAACTACCAATCTCTTGAGCTTTGGGAAGCACACCCAGCTGGAAGTAATAAGTGCACTTGCTGCACATATCCCTTTGAAACTATCCAAACGATAGAGTTCCAAGTCTTCCAGGTTGAAGAGCAATTTCAGATCACGTGGTTGTGCCTGTGATGAAATCCCCCATTCCTCTGTGTTGATCAAGTATTCCAATTCAGAACAATCTTTAATACTTAGACATGTAGCTCTCTTCAACACCATCTTTAGCCATTTACTCCAATCAACAAAGCGTCCAACCAAATTTCCAAGTTCCAAATGATTTGGGGAATAATTTTCAACGCTATACACCGAACTCGATTTTCCAATAAAAATAATAAAACTTTCCAGCTCAGGAAAAACAAAGTCCTTGGGTATATACGCAATGTCAGGTATGGAAATGGTTAGCATTTTTAGGAGAGGCAAAGATCTTAGTGCAGCAACTACTTCCACTGCAGGGTATCCGATACTCCTCGAATATGTGATGCGAAACAAGTACAACTCCTCCAAATGGGATAAAGGCGATACCATTGCGGCCGGAATCAGAAATTCATGACAACTTTCAGTCATGTCCAACAACCTTAGATTAGTTAACTCCCTTATAGCATTTGGTACCTCAGAAAAGAAGGCATACCTGAGGCTAAGGACTTCAAGCGTCTTTAACTGTCCAAGAAATTTAGTGTCCCCAAACTTAATTCGATCAAGAACTAACGTTCGAAGAAACATTTGGTTATTGAAAGCATAAGGACTACGAATTGGATTGTCAAAATTGTAGCCAAGTTCGCTCAAATCTAAAACACTAAGTTCTTTCATCCTTGAAAAGAATTCATGTGAACATGACCATGCATTTCCATTGCCTTGTAATAGTAATATTTGGAGATTTGGACATTCCAAGACCTCAGGAAGGTTACTAAATTGATTTCTCATCAATGATATACCAGTGTATTGATTCAAACTATCGATCTTGGGCCAATCATTCAAATTGCAACCAGCTCTTACAAAATACTTTTTGGATCCAATAAATATGGCAACATCACGGACAACATCATGCATTTTGAAGCATTCTTGTGTGTCACTAGCTAATAATAAACAGGAAGCTATGAGATTGTTGATCACTGACTTTGCTCTGCCCCTAGCTTCTTGCACTGTATCAACATTTTTGAATACTGTCAACCCCATCCCATATCGTACCAAGTCTTCTATTAAGATGTAATGATCCTCAGGAAATAGAGAACAAAGCAAGAAGCAAGCCTTGGCTTCCTCTTCTTCCAGGTAATCATAGCTCAACCTAAGACATTTGTACACTCGTTTGTCAACACCTTCAATATATGTTGGCATTGATTTTCTCAATTCTCGAGCTGCTTCGTTCCATAAATCAGGTTTATCTTTATTACGTTTCATTGCTCTTCCAACTGTAACAAGTGCTATAGGCAAACCTCCACATTCTTTACAAACCTTATTAGCGATAGCATTCACCGCGTTAGAGTCAACGACATTGCCAGCATTCTTTTTGAACAAGTCCCATGAATCTTTTTCAGATAAAACACCAAGATGAACAATCTTTGTCCTCGGCGTTTCCTTTCCCATGGAATCGCATACTTGCTCACGCCGTGTTGTGATTATGATTTTGCAACCCTGGTGATCATTGCCAAATGGAATGCCCACGGCCGCCAAATCAAGTTCAGCCCAAACATCATCCAATATAACAAGGATCTTCTTCACATCCCTGAGTCTTGCATACAACATGCTTGCTCTTTGAATTTCACTTTGTTGATCAGTTAATCTGGTGAAACCCAACATGCTAGCTATTTGACCTTGAATGTTTTTAATGTCTGAGTTCTGAGACACTACAGCCATCACAACTTCATCAAAAAGCTTATCAGATTTTGCTTTTTTGCCAATTTCTTTTACCAAAGTTGTCTTTCCAACGCCCCCAATACCATGTATTCCAATGAAGTTGATCTTGTCGTCAATTAGTGCCTCCATTACATTCGTCATTGTCAAATTTGTAGAAGCATAAGGCACGAGCTGTTCAGAGGGTATGGACTCTATCCCCAAGGAAGGTGCAGGTTTGGATATGTTGTTATTGAATGTGCCTTCTTTTCCCAGCTCTTTAGCCTCCTCTGCTTTATTTTTTGCTTCCTTACCTAGCCGGCGTCTTGTGACCAAATCAGGAAACCACCCATTGAAACATTTCAGATTCATATTGGTTCCACCCTCTAGAAACTCTTTAGCCTTAAGAATGAACCCATTAACTTTGTCAATCCAATTCTTGACACTTTCTAGAATTTCTTCTCTGTTCCTTTTTGCTGCATCGATGGAGTCGAGCACATCTTTTCTCTGAGCCTCTAAATTTTGAACTTGCTCTTGTAGATCTTCAGTGTATTTCACTCGATACAAGACATAATCGAATTGACGCCCAACTGGCTCCACCAATAATTCAACAACTTTTCCTCCAATGGAAATCAGAGAATCACAAACAGCCATAGCCATGTCTGATAACAAACAAAGCAATACTTCAAATAAATAAATAAATAATATTGTACTATTGGCAACAGTACCTATATGCATGCTTGCTGATAAAATAAATAAACAAATGGGAAGTTGCGAGCCAGTCCTTTATTTATCAAAAGAAGTCCTACTCTAATTTTCTCTATAAAAATATATATAATTTAACTATTTATACTTTGCACATCATATTTCAATATGAACTAATTCAAATAATTTAAAATTAAATCAAAACTCACAAATAAAAGCTCAAATAATTTTGGTTATGACTTGGTTGTCACTCATTGTAATGTTAGTTGTGACTATTGTTTTAGTTATGACCAAAAAGGTCTTTGGTTATTCCTTAAGTAGTATTTGATTATAACTTGCCGAGTTTTTTTTAGTTATGACTATAACACAAATATTATAACTTGTATATGGTACACGCCAAAAAAAAATGTGTATTGTAGAATAACCCTACTTTTTATAATAAATTCATAAGTAAATACATATTGATATACACAAACATAATTCAAATGAAATTTATGAAGTATGATTTTCAAAATATATACTTATATTTTATAATGTGTATTGCATGGGTTAACTACTACTAACCTATCACAAACTTTATGGGTGGGACAATTTTGACCCATCTCGACAAACGAGACTTACTCTCACCACATTATTCTTTTTTTAAAATAGAAAGTGGAGACAAAAGAGAATTTGGAAATGAAAAATACTATATACTTCAAATAATTTATTAAATTTTTTATTAAACTTTTTATGTAAGTGTAAGACTTACACAAATTCATGTGTATGGGTTTCACACTCATATGAGAAATTTAGTAGATTATTTGAGATTCCTAATCTAACACTTTTCAAATTTGAAAAGGAATAAAAGAAGAGATCAGGCTTGAGGAGAGAGAAGAACACAAAGGAGAGAGAGAGAGAAGGGACAGCAAGGATGAGGAGAGGAGAGAGAGAGAATTCTTTCTCATTGACCGATGCATACACCAACTATATAACATAATCAAATATCGAACAACTTGGGCCTATTTTGAAAATATAATTAAAAGTTATCTTCTAATTTTTAATCTATTTTAGATCATATTATTTATTTTTATTTTTTTTATATGTTTTTACAAAAAATTAAAAAATTAACTTTTAATCAACTTTCCAAAATAACTCTTAATTACACCACCCCCATTATCTCTCTTCTCTTTCATTCTCACTTGCCAATATTTCAAATTCTGTAGTGAAACTTAAACCACTTTTTTTAACAAAACCTAATTTAAATTCTGAATTCAAATTTATCAAAAGAAAAAAAAAATTCAAACCACCATTTTTTAACAGAACCAATTTTTTTTTAATAACGTTACGTTTCCCAATAAATATAAACATTTTTAATGATATTAGGTTTCTGAATAACCAAAGCTACTTGATTTTTTATATTTTTTTAATAAGCATTTCCAAATAGTATGCAATGAACAATTATTTAAATAGATTAATTCGTACCCAATCCAATCTTATATAAAAATAAATTATCAATTTAATATAAAAGAAACACCTTTTTTAATTAAAATATATGAAAATAAATTTATATTATAAAATTTTGAGATATTATACAATATATTTTATATTAATTTATGAGGTGGGATAGAGTGAGAATACTTAGGAAAGGAAAGCAGACCCACGTGGGTTGCCCCCCACTCCCTTTGCCTACTTTTTCAATTCTTCTTCTACTTCTTTTTGCTTTTGTTCTTTTTAGAGTAGAGAGCTTTGTCTCTTTTTTTCCTCTACGCCTCTCTCTTCCTCTTTGAACTCCATTGTTGCTCAAGTTTGAGCTTCGAATGGGAGTCATTACTTAGTTAATGAAAATTCATTAATCCAAAACATTCATTAAAACATATTAAAAATCACAAACCCAAACCCAAATCTTAGAAACACAAATCCAACCGCATACCTAATCAACAGAAATAAAAAATACACAAACCCACAATAAAACCTTTCACAAATCAAAACACATTTAAAAATGAAACCCATTTCAAAACCATAAAACACTATAAAAAATTAAGGTTTTAAAGACCAAAATTTAGGAACAAAATTATTTTTTAGGGACCAAATAATTTTGTTGCAAAAAATATCGTTATTATATTTTTAGCAACAAAAATTGGACATTAGTGATGAATTATTATCCTTTTGGGACCAAATTTTTTGTCTCAAAAAACAAATCATTTTGAGACCAAATTATTTTGTCCCTAAAAGTCTACTTATTAGTGACATTTTCAAAATTTTGTCGCTAAAAGCCTTATTTTTTACTTTTCGAAACGACCTTTTAGTGACTATCCTCATGACGATGGAAATTGGTTCCTAAATGTCTTTTGCAATAAAATTTTCACTTTTAAAGACCAAAACACTTGGGCTCTAAAACTCTTATATGTTGTAGTGAAACCCATTTCAGAAACTCATCAAACTCTCGACGGTGGAGGACAGAGGCACTGCTGCGGGTTAAGATCGAAGAGAAGATCTGAGAACTGAGAGAGAGAAGAGATGAAGAGTTGCTATTGGTGGAGATCGCGGGGTGGAAGCGTCGTGGCAGTGGAGAGTTGATGTAGGTGGTAGAGATGTTGATTCCGGCGGCGGCAGAAGGGAGAGAAGGAGAGGACATAAAGAGGAAGAAAGGGTTTTGTCGACAGTGTGCTCCTGGCTGAGAGCGACGGTGCCAAGAGGAGAGGTGGTGAGCGGCGGTGCCGAGAGGAGAGGTAGAGGACAGAGTGATGAGAGGTAGGGGAGAGAGAGAGAGAGTAATGAAATGATAAATGGTGCGAGAAAAGAGGAGGGATAGGCAAGAAACATATTGTGGGTCAAAAAAATTTGACCATTAACTTTGTATCTAGGACAAAAATATACATAAATTCAAAAAAATTAAGTCATATTATAGATAGATATATATATATATATATACTCTATGATGGTATGGTCACTCAATCTTCGTAAAGACAATCAAATTCTATGGACAATTGGTCTATTTTGGCAAGTTAGTTAAAGGTCAATTTTTTTATTTTTTGGCTTTTTTAGATCATATCACCTCTCTACTTTTTAACATGTTATTTTTTAAAAAAAGTTAAAAAATCAAAAAGTCAATTTTTAACTAACTTACCAAAACAACTAAAGTGATTTTGGTCAATTATTTACAAATTAATAAAGAATCATAATTGCAAAAGCATGGAATCCGTGGTTGCAATTACTAGAATGTTTTTTTTCTCTCTTCCACTATTTGCAACTATTGGCCAACCCTTCCTTACCCCTCTCTAGTTGTTAATCACCCTTTCACCTACCCCCAACACCTCTATCACCACCCTCTACACCTCTCTACCCTCAACTCCTTTGCCCACCTATAGTGTCCCGGATCTTAAACCCGACTTGTTTATATTAATTGGTACCCGTTACCTTATACTTGTATTATATTTTCAAACTTTTAGAGTTGATGGGTTTGCATTTGACCTTTTTGTTATTATAATATGGACCTCTTTCTTGATGTTTGGAGTCTTGATTTATAAGTTAACATGATGGTTGGACAAGATTGGATAAAAAAACCCCAAATTCAAATATTTATTTTTTAGTAAGTTTCACTCTTTTATGCTTTTCTATCTCCACACTTTGAATCTTGATATGAGTCTAGAACTATTAGAAAGCTTACTTTCAGGACTTCAATTTAAAAGCAAAATTGACCGAATTCTAACTCCGAAAGATGGAGCTATGCTTGTTTGAAATTCACCATGTAAAAGTTGTTTAGGTCAATCCACACGCGCGAAATAAATGTTCCACACGAGCAAATTATGAAAAATAGCATTTTTTGTTGGACAAATCCGTATTTACTGCCAGAAGCTCCGAACGAGCGGACATGGGCTACAGACCTCGATTTTTGAACCTTTTCCCCTCAAAATCTAAGGTAGCATTTAGTTTGTGTTTAGAATTATGATTTGAGTATGGAGTTATATTTTGAGTTTGTGAGTTTTGGAAATATAATTTGAAAAAAGAAAATTTGTTTGGTTATGAGTTTTGAAAAGAATTTTGAATTGAGTGTTGAATTTTTGAAATGAGTGTTGAGTTTGTGAAAAGTTATTTAATTATGAGTTTTAAAAAGAGCTTTTAAAACTTAATTCAAAAACTTATAACACATAACCAAATATACAACTCAAAACTCTATTGAAAGTTCTATTCAAAACTCATAACCAAACTCTTTTTAAAATTTAATTCAAAAAAAAAATTATTGAAAAATATATTTTTTTATTTAAAAAATTAAAAAAATTCTGAAAATATTTTATTATTTAAAATATTAAAAAATATATTATTATTTTTTAACAAAAATATTTAGCTAATGCTTTAAAATTACTTTTGATTGTATATTTGGATGGAATTTTTTTTTTAATTGTTTTGTTTAAAAATGTTTTTTTATTTTTAAAAATTTCTGTGGAAAACTAATTTTTATTTACAATTTTTATTGTTAATTTTAAATAAATTTCCAAATAATTTGGCATTTTGGTCTCAAAAAAATATTTTCTATATTTAAAAAATATCAAAAACAAATATAATTTTTGTTTTCCAGATAACAGGTGTCAATTGCTAAATAAAAAAACAAAAAAAAAAAACACTATTCCGGTCAACCGGCCGGACGTTCAGGAGGATGTCCGAGGGGACGATCGGGTAGTCCCAAAAATTCAAAAACTGTCTAGGTGGATGTCTGGGCTGACGACCGAGTAGACCAAAAATTCAAAAACTCTCTGGTTTATCAAACATGTTTTCAAAATGCATTTTGAAATTGATTTGAAATCATGATTTGAAAACTATAATCAAACAAAGGGTTGATTATTAGTGTAGAATCATTGTTTGAGAATCAAACCAAACACAACCTAATATTTTCTTTCTCTTCCCCTTATTTCTTTCAACTCTCTCTCTAAAACTCTTTTATCTTCTCTCTCTCTACAAACCACCGCCAACTATACAAAACTCTTGATCTACCATACTTAGAGTCAAATTCTCATATTGGTTCTTCAGGCAAAAATCTGGGGCTTTTCCCAAACTAAGCCCCTATACTAATATATTTCCCAAACTAAGCCTAGTTTGGCCAAATTTCCCAAACTAAACTGAAGCATGTTTACAAAACACGCTTTCAGCATGTTTCTAGCCAAGGCAGTGGAATTATGAAAGCATAGTTAGAAAATAAATAAATTCCTTAAAACATAAAATCAACATGTAATAAACAAAGGCTTCAAGAGAAGATCACCAGGTACTTGCTCGAATCCCGGCGCTCGAAATCAGGTCAAAAGAAAGTGGGAGATATACCAATGGAAACAGACCATCATTTCAAATTAACTTGTATTTCATGTTATTCCCACAGTGGTGTGTGTGTGTGTAAATTAATTGTATAATTAAAATAAACAACAAAGTAAAATAATTATATAAATTAAATTCTGAATTAAACGCTTACAAATATTAAAGTCAAGGTTTCTGTTGGACACAATCTCCTTAAAGTAGATTTCGTCATCGCTCCAGTGCTTCGAGTTTCAACGGCATCTACTTCCTATAATGCAACGACTAACACTTGATTTGCAGCACTACAAAATCAAGTCTGGCGAACCAAAACTCTCTCTTTCTTTTCCTAAAATTAAATGCAGAAAATAGGAAGATAGAAAGACGAAAATCTAAGGGAAGAAAACATCCTGAATTTTTATAGGAGAAAAGGTGGCTATTTTGAACAGGTTTGAATTTTGGTGGAGTCAGCAAGACAAGCCCTATAGCGATCCCGGGTTTACCCTTGTTGTACCGTGATCTGGACATGTGTCCGTGGATGTTGGTAGTTGTTTATTATTTTGTTTACATCCTTTTACTTCGTATTTGAGTTATAGGATGTGTTGGGCGGATTTGTTTCAGGTTGGTTGAGTTTAGAAACCAAAACTAGTTGCCCAGATTTTTGGCCTGTACGCTCGAGCGGAGGTGTTGGCGCTCGAGCGGGTAATACACCCATCCAGTATTTGTTGTGCAGTGTTGTACGCTCGAGCGTGGAGTTGGCCGCTCGAGCGAATCTGTGTGAGTGGCCGCTCGAGCGTAGGGATTGGGAGCTCGAGCGGAGGCCTGGTTCTGCAAAAGTGCTGGGCGAGTGCATTCTGCGCTCGAGCGGGAGGTTGGCCGCTCGAGCGGAAGTCTGTGAGTGGCCGCTCGAGCGGGGTGTTTTAGGATTTGGGTCATCTATAATCAAATACGACATATGTGGAGTTGGATCAGATTCGGGTTGTGCCTTAATAGGATCGGATTCAGATTTTGACAGATTCAATCTGTTTACAGGCCTGCTTCATACACCTAGTTCGTAAGGGTGATTTATTTGTAAGTGAGCCAAGCTTTTTTTTTTGATAACTCAGTATCCGGTCCACTAAACCAACTAATTCAGAAGACCAGTCTCACCATCCACTAGTGGGAGCCCCAATTAAAGTGAGTTCGAATTTGCTAAAGTTGTAGATCTCAACTTCATTGGTAAAGTTGCCATATTAGGGGTGCAACTTGGGCGGGCTTAACCTGAGCAACTTGGACCTAGCCCGAATTTTTTTAGGACTTGGATAAGATATTTTCAAATTCGGTACGAGCTTGGGCAAAAATTCAGAAGCCCGAATTAAATTTGGGCGGGCTTGGGCAAAAATGTCGAACAATCCGAGCAACCCGAAACCCGAATTATACATATATAGATATATAAAAATATTAAATATACATATAAATTATTAGTCATTACATAATGTTAAAGTTATTTAGATTATTAAATCATATTTAATATATATATTATATATACAAATAACATAAAATCATACTCTCTTTTTTTTTTTCACTCATAAATTGTAAGAACTACTATAGCGGCATCTCTCTTACATTATATAAACTATTTGTTTTGATGGTATTAATGATTTTCTATATAAAAAAAATGTAAATAGAGTCAAATTTTAATAATTTAATAAAGCAGCTGAACCCAAAAAAAAAAAAAACTGAAATTTATTTACAATTCAAGCAATTCGGGTTTAACTCGGGTCAGGCTTGAACATGTAATCTCGGGTTATAATTCGGGCCTGGGTGGGCCTGGGCAAGTCTCAGCACAACTTGGGCTAGGCTTGGACAACCTCCTCCCAACCCGACCAAACCCGCTCGAGTTGCACCCATACATATTATAGGACTAATTTGTACTCATGTAAATGATCTGAATCGTTTGTCTCATATGACAAGCTGAGAAAAATATGCATGCAAAAAATCAGCTTAATCAGACATAACTAATCACATGATTAATGTCACGCCTCGGATTTACGAGGTCTGGCCCACGTGAATCAACCACCCAATGATAAACAATAGATAACAACTCTCATGCAGATGTATATAATATAGTCACACAATACATGTGTTTATCCGATTCTCTGCATTCCTAGATACAATATCTAAGTCAAATAGATGTTCTGTAATTAAAACATAAACAGATGTTATAAATTAAATTAAATGCCCGAAGGCTTACGTCATATACAAAGGGTGCAACCCTTACAAGACTGGCACACAGCCTAATAAATAAATAGATGGCCCATGGCCTACAAATAAGGAACCATCCTACACAGTTTCGAACACAACTTCCAAGTCTCAGTCCACATCCACAAATGTACACTTGAAAAACATTTTCAGCCACGTAGGGTGAGCATAAAGCCCAGTAGAGAATATTTCAAAAACTAAGCATACTCCACCATCATAAATGATCATGATGCAATACATATATAATATGCCCAAATGCATTTTCAAATCCAACTGATTCTCAACAAAAATCCTTTATTTCCAATTACCAAAACCTTACGTTTAATCAAAACGTTTTCTGAGTTCAAAACATCTGTTTGATATAAAATCCATTTTCAAAAGCCAATCCAGGTATCTCAATACCAACTAGCAAATTTATTGCCAAATCAAATATGAATACATCGTTAACCAGTAACAATTACATTTCCAAAACCAAAATGATAACAAATAAAGTGGGTAAATCTCTAAGGCTAGTTTCATAAAAGCCCTCATCGTTAACCAGTAACAATTACATTTCCAAAACCAAAATGATAACAAATAAAGTGTCTCAAATTATTGTTTCAGTTTCATAAAAGCCCTCAAACCCAAAATAAATTCCAAAACTAACCGAAATTACAATAGAAAATAATATTAAGCCATAGGTAAGCCATTAATCTAAAGAATACCATGTATTGAAAACCTCAAGATACAAATTTAGAATATGAATTTTAATTTGACAAATAATAAGTTTTATTTTAATCATTAAAATAAGCTCAACACATTTTATAAAACTATTACTTTAATAGATATTGTTTTTGACAAGACTAAACCCATTAACATCTCAACATATATACAAGAGAGGAAGAAAGATAAACATAGATAATGAAGTAACTTATTCTAAGCTCAAGTCATACATATTTATAACAACAACAATTTTAAACTTATTATCCTTAAAGCTCTCTAATCATGGTGGGAATTCAGCTGGTTCTTTCACTATACTCATTTTTTTTTAACTGAAAAATCTTAAACAAAATTTCTTTTTAAAACACAACTTTAGATTGTTAGAAAAATGTTATGCACTAATATAATTTAATTACTAAAATGATTAAGAGATGATGTGAGCACTTGGGTTGTATTTTTGAACCGTTGCACTCTGGTTGTACTTTCACGTAAGGAGGAACAATGGCTTTAGGGTAGTGACTGCGCGCCTTTCAATCTCACAGGCCAATCCTTTCTACTCTATATGAATTTACTTACTTTCATATTTTATTTATTGTAAATCTCTTAATCATTTTATTAATTAAATTATATGAGTGCATAACATTTTTCTAACGTTCAAAGCAAAACTCAATGTAAATGTTAGTTTATTATTGTATCATGTTAGTGTTAGTTTATTATTGCATAGTGTTAGTTTATTATTGTATACAGGTTAGTGCAGGTTAGTGTATATCAGTGCTATTAGAATATGATAGTTTATTCTTAGTGTTAGTCATAATGAATGTTCCCATTTACTTTCTTCTTTCGGTGCAAATTGGTGGCACCCTATGTAGCTTTTCCTCTCTATAAAAGAGAGTGTAAATCTCCTTGTTAATACACACAACAACTGAATAATTCAGTAGCTCTTTCTCTCTCTCTCAATCCTCTATCACTCTCTCAAATTATTGTTTCATGGTATCAGAGCCCAGAGTTACATTTCTGGCAATTTTCGATTTTGGTGTTTAGTCCCGTACACAGTGGCATACATCAAATCGCTCGGAATTTTCTCACGATTCCAACAGCACCTAGCCCGTTCTCAGAACACCCTCCACGCGCCCACACGCACCGCCTTTACCTTCTGCGCGTCACCAGCTCCGCCACCACTCTCACACGCGTCCGCACGCGCCATCTGTTGCTACTCACCTCCGCCACGCGCCTCCACGCGCCCACACAACCGCGGCTGACGTCAGCCTTGCCACTCCCGTACGCCGCGCCTGCTATTGTGCGCCTTTCGTGCGCCGCTTCACTACATTGCACCCGCGTGCGCCAAAACGGCTATTGTGCGCCGCGCCTGCGCCTGTTCGCTACCGTGCGCCGCCGCCTTCCTGCTAACGTGCTCCTCCCTGCACTCTGCTAACGTGCGCCGCTGACATCATCGCTGACATCATCTCTGTCCAGCAGCCTTTTCTGACTATTTTCGACCTTCCGGACTCACTGGTACACTCTATTTTACCAAATTTTAAGTGGGGGTCCAAAGAAATAGGAGGACTAAAATAATTAATGGGGTGCCAATAACAGCACTATTTATTTATTTCTGGGTAACTAATACCTACAACCTTTGAGGTTTCAAGCTAATACATTAATACCCTTGTGATTCTAGAAAATACATCCTCCTCCCTGAGGTTTATACCCACATTACAAAAGCCCCCTCCGTTAGTTGACAGTTAAGTCAACTAACAGATTTTACTTATGGCATCATTTAATTTTCTTAAAATGCCATAAATACCCTTAACAGATTCTCCTATTATCTAACACAATACTTACCCATGTATGCAAACAGTTGATATGCACATGCATATACCATCACTACAACCACCTTTATAGAGCACCTCTCACAATAACAACAGCAAACAACAGCCATTCATCAATGCCCCATCATCTAAATAGCCATTCCTCAACTCTCATTGCACCATTGCACCATTGCCCCATTGCCATGCCACTAGCCAAAGCCACTACGGCCACTATATCCAACGCTCAAACCACACCAAATAGTTGCACCTTATCCCACCCACTTAGCTCTCACCTAGCCACCCTTCACCAATAACCACTGTCACACTTTCCTCTCCCATCCCACCACCTCTTAACCCACCTACTTCAAATGGGCCTACCAGAGGGGGGGGGGGATTGAAATGGTCATTTAATGATTTCATCAAACAGTTGATATGCACATG
>NW_021027209.1:739247-761117 GCF_004153795.1 Camellia sinensis | reverse complement strand
AGATTAATTTCATGAAATTTAATTATGAGAAAAACAAAAGTTAATGCACTTTATATTTTTTGTCTAAGGGTTTAAATTTTGACATGACGCATTAACATAATACGAATCCAAAATGAAACAACATGGGTTGAATTAGTATTGAGAGAAATTTGAGATAACATCACACCAACACATTTAACACGATATAATTCACATCTGTAATAAAAAGGTAAGAAAAGTCATTAATCATGATGCTTAGAAGATTCTATTTCTTGCGAAATAGTTACTGAAGGAAGCCTTGCAATTACTATCTTTGGTGACATGAGCATGAGTCACAGAAATAGTTTCTCTTAGAATTAAAGACTCCATATATCTTATCCTTCTTAGACCCTACTTTAATGGGAGTTTTGTGCATTGAACTACCTTTTAATCACTGAAGCATGGAAAAGAAATTTGGTACATAGGTGCTACTATACGTTTGGTGTCTCTTGAGACAATAAAGCTGAGGCCATCTAAACCATTAATCAACCTCAAACCCAAAGGCCTTGTGTTCATCTCCAGTAAACAACAATTTACTTGCACAATTCTGTCATTTCACTTCGTTTGAGAAACCTGATTTGATATGACCACATTGTGTTGCACAAACGGGAAAGAAGGGATTGATGGTCTGAGAACAACATGAAGTTAGATGGAGCATCAGTGGATGGGGTTGGATAAAAAATTCCCATCAAGTCGGATCACTTTGAGGTAGAATTACTTTAAATCCAATTATTGTAAGGTACACCCTACATATGTGTGCAGGTGCAATTATATGTTTGATATATACCTACAATTATTCCTGGTCACGTCCCCAACTTTCATTAAATTAAAGCATATCACATTTATGAACATATTTAACTACACGAGCTAGCAAACGACTCTTTAATTTTTATTTTTTTATTTAAAAGAAAAAAAAACATATATAAAAACTCAGAAACAAAAACAAAATAAGAAAGAAATGGAGATACTATAAAGAAGCCCAATAAAATTAAATGGTAAATGATTTAGTTTACAACGACACCTAAAAGAACTTAGACCATATTTAGCTAATTGAAGAGGATAAATGTAGGGGTGCAACTTGGGCGAGTTCAACCCGAATAACCAAAACACAGCCTGAATTTTTTTAGGACTTGGATAAGATATTTTCAAATTCGGTACGAGCTTGGGCAAAAATTCAGAAGCCCGAATTAAATTTGGGCGGGCTTGGGCAAAAATGTCGAACAACCTGAGCAACCCGAAACCCGAATTATACATATATAGATATATAAAAATATTAAATATACATATAAATTATTAGTCATTACATAATGTTAAAGTTATTTAGATTATTAAATCATATTTAATATATATATTATATATACAAATAACATAAAATCATACTCTTTTTTTTTCACTCATAAATTGTAAGAACTACTATAGTGGCATCTCTCTTACATTATATAAATTATTTGTTTTGATGGTATTAATGATTTTCTATATAAAAAAATGTAAATAGAGTCAAATTTTAATAATTTAATAAAGCAGCTGCACCCAAAAAAAAAATTGAAATTAATTTACAATTCGGGTTTAACTCGGGTCGGGCTTGAACAGGCAATCTCGGGTTATAATTTGGGCCTGGGTGGGCCTGGGCAAGTCTCAGCACAACTTGGGCTAGGCTTGGACCACCTCCTCCCAACCCGACCAAACCCGCTCGAGTTGCACCCATACATATTATAGGACTAATTTGCACTCATGTAAATGATCTGAATCGTTGTCTCATATGACAAGCTGAGAAAAATATGCATGCAAAAAATCAGTTTAATCAGACATAACTAATCACATGATTAATGTCACGCCTCGGATTTACGAGGTCTGGCCCACGTGAATCAACCACCCAACGATAAACAACAGATAACAACTCTCATGCAGATGCATATAATATAGTCACACAATACATGTGTTTATCCAATTCTCTACATTCCTAGATACAATATCTAAGTCAAATAGATGTTCTGTAATTAAAACATAAACAAATGTTATAAATTAAATTAAATGCCCGAAGGCTTACATCATATACAAAGGGTGCAACCCTTACAAGACTGGCACACGGCCTAATAAATAAATAGATGGCCCATGGCCTACAAATAAGGAACCATCCTACACAGTTTCGTACACAACTTCCAAGTCTCAGTCCACATCCACAAATGTACACTTGAAAAACATTTTTAGCCACGTAGGGTGAGCATAAAGCTCAGTAGAGAATATTTCAAAACCTAAACATACTCTACCATCATAAATGATCATGATGCAATACATATATAATATGCCCAAATGCATTTTCAAATCCAACTGATTCTCAACAAAAATCATTTATTTCCAATTACCAAAACCTTACGTTTAATCAAAACGTTTTCCGAGTTCAAAACATCTGTTTGATATAAAATCCATTTTCAAAAGCCAATCCAGGTATCTCAATACCAACTAGAAAATTTATTGCCAAGTCAAATATGAATACATCGTTAACCAGTAGCAATTACATTGCTAAAACCGCTTCAAAATCATTCATTTCCAAAACCAAAATGATAATAAATAAAGTGGGTAAATCTCTAAGGCTAGTTTCATAAAAGCCCTCAAACCCAAAATAAATTCCAAAACTAACCGAAATTACAACAGAAAAAAATATTAAGCCATAGGTAAGCCATTAATCTAAAGAATACCATGTACTGAAAACCTCAAGATACAAATTTGGAATATGAATTTTAATTAGAAAAATAATGAGTTTTATTTTAATCATTAAAATAAGCTCAACACATTTTATAAAACTATTACTTTAATAGATATTGTTTTTGACAAGACTAAACCCATTAACATTTCAACATATATACAAGAGAGGAAGAAAGATAAACATAGATAATGAAGTAACTTATTCTAAGCTCAAGTCATACATATTTATAACAACAACAATTTTAAACTTATTATCCTTAAGCTCTCTAATCATGGTGGGAATTCAGCTGGTTCTTTCACTATACTCATATTTTTTTAACTGAAAAATCTTAAACAAAATTTCTTTTTAAAACACGACTTTAGATTGTTAGAAAAATGTTATGCACTAATATAATTTAATTACTAAAATGATTAAGAGATGATGTGAGCACTTGGGTTGTATTTTTGAACCGTTGCACTTTGGTTGTACTTTCACGTAGGGAGGAACAATGGCTTTAGGGTAGTGACTACACGCCTTTCAATCTCACAAATCCTTTCTTACTCTCTATGAATTTACTTACTTTCATATTTTATTTATTGTAAATCTCTTAATCATTTTATTAATTAAATTATATTAGTGCATAACACTTTTCTAACAGTTCAAAGCAAAACTCAATGTAAACATGACCTTTATTTGAAGAAGCATTCCTCCTCAGAAGCAGCATGTGCTTCTTGATGGAGTATTAGAGAAATATTTTAAATCACCTTTTTTGTGCTTGAATTAAATCTTTTTTTTGGTGGATACGAGATATTTTTTCTTTCTTTCTTTCTTTCAATCAATAATTTAACATATGGGACCTCTAGTACCTCATGAATGACTATCTTATGATCTGATAAACCATCACATCCAGAAACCTTTACTTGGGAAGGAATGGCTACCAAGAATTTCAATAAATGAACTATGACATTATAACCATCCATTGAATATGTAACTTTGGTTCCTGCAAGCTAAATTGCCACAGATGGCACCAATTCGTACAAAGTAAAATCAGTGGCATATCCTGCAAACTGAATTTCTATGGATTTCTTGAAAATCTTATGTCTTTAGTCCACTACAAACAAAATTTGGGGCCAAGTCATACAAAGTAAAATTAGTAGCATATCCAAAGTGTAGCAGATGAATAGAATTATCAAAATAAATAAATAAATAAAAAATCAGCAAGCTGCTGATTGATACAAGTGGAAACAGTACGAATTTCGGTGTAGAAATGGGCTTTCTTGAAGATTATGTCGGATATATCTGCACTAGTGAGGACAGCCATTTATCTCATAAGCACTGAATTTCCAACAGCAGATTGGTATCAAATATTCACAACAAAAAAGAAAAAGAAAAAGAAAAACCGAGAACGAAGTTTGTAATCAAAACAAATCATAGCTTACGAGCAAAATTACCAAAAACTTCAACGTATAATGTTAAATGCAATGCCTAAATGACAAACACTTATGCCCTGCATCTCTCATCAACAAACCATTGTCATTAACTAACGACAAGCAGATAAAATTGGGGCACAACTCACAAGAAAATACTCTTTTTGTTTTTTTTTTTTTCAAACACAAGAAAAGACTCTGATTTAGACTCTGTTGGCTTCAGGCTCATGAAATTTCAGACTCATTAGTGATTTAGAAGGTCCATGGACTTGATTAAATCGAGGGCTCTGACCCAACTTTAGTATTTCTCAAATCCACAGTTCAGTGCAATAACTACATGGGAAGAACTTTTCTCGATGTGTTGTTTAGATTTGAGGGAAAGATTGTCAGTACATGATAAAGATGAAGAGTATCATATCAGGAAGGGAAAACAAAAAGGAAGAGTTTAGTATTACGTTGGATGGACTCACCACTTGTACAAGTTTAAGCTTTTAGGTTGGTATGTGTTTCAAACAATACATGTTGAGAGTCAAAGTTTTACGCAAGTGGACTCTTTGGATTCCTGAACATAAACTCGCTCCGAATGAATCACAAGCACCTCTTAACAAATTCAAGCAACAATTCACTGTTGTACAATGAATTATTACTAGTCAATCGCATGTCAATAAATAGCAAATTGCAAAATATTTTTTACCACAGATACAAAGGAGCATGAAAACAAACATACAATACTGTTAATTGAGATAAAAGAATTTTGGATACAATCTCCATAACAATGCAGAGAAAGTAAAATTACACACATTGAGTACTTTTTTTCCCTTTATTTACTCTTCAAATCTTTAGCACACATTAGGCGAACATACCTTTAATTAGAGTAGTCGTTTTGATATAGCAAAGCAAGACAATTATTTGGAAACACAAATCATAGGAAGCATATGTCCTTACACAATGGCATCCTAAGCAAGGTGGACATCACATACCATAGGAAGTAGCTCAGCCTTCTTTACATTTGACAACTGCAAAGAGAAAATGAATGCTCAATAATAAACTAGTTGTATCTATCAATTAAGGGTAGAGCCTACAAATTCTGTTGATTTTTTGCTTCTTTTTTCTTTTTTTTTATATTTTTGGGAAAAAAATGACAATTTCAAAAACACCCATTGCCTGCATATTGTTTTCATTTTTGCACAACAAACAGTTTTTGAAATTTTGGAAATAATTGTTTTTTATTTCCTAAAAAATGGAATAGCTTTTAGAAAAAAATTCTGAAAAAAAGTTTTTAAAAAAAAATTCACAAAACAAATCTGTATTTCTGTAATAGCAAATTTCTTTCAAATAAGAATTGTATGATTTTGGGGTATAGCTTGAGGTAAACCATGAATTGTCCACTTATGAGAGATTCCTCATAAATTCATAATTTGGTTTGCAATCTAATTAAGATTCAGCATGGTTTTCATCTGTCAGGGTACTAGTCCATATTTCTTGGGGAAAAAATAGGGAAAAATTACGATAAACATTGATAATGACAAAAAATAAAAATAAAAATGGAGAAATTTAATAATATTGTCTATGTGGATGGAGAAAAAAATATTTAAACAACCTATGCATGATTTCGTAAGCTAACAAATCTATCAAGTGTATACTAAATGGGCCTCAAAGAAACTATGTAGATTGAAAGGCAAATTAATTTTATTTATTCCTTATGTATTAAAATTTATATTGAAAACTCACAACATTTTTAGATTACTTATCGATTGAATAAAGATTGTACACAATGCACAAGAATCACAGATTGCTCTGAGAGAGATAGCAATAGGCATTCTTTCCCTTTTCCACTTTTGGCGAATAACACTTTCTAGTATTACTCCAAGTCATGGCCTCTATCGCTTTTTGATTGATTGTATATATGTATTTTTTATTTTTTATTTTTTTGGTCTTAAGAAAAATAAAATATTTAATATAAATATATATGTAGTGTAGACTTTTTTTTATTATTGGGCCATTAAGGCAATCGTCTAAGGTCTCACTTTCGGAATTTGGCAAATGAAAACCTACACACACACACACAAAAAAAAAAGAAAAAAAGAAAGAGGCCTCCCTAAGAAAAAGAAAAAAATTAGTGAAACATTCCTTCCAACTTTTGGTAATAGTAGAGATCCAAAATATTTTTTCTTATTAGTTAATGTCCCTCGATAATATTATTAGAGAAATTTCTCTTTGAAGAGCTAGAAATTTTTCTGTGCTAAAAGTTTTCTATAAAAATATTGAGGGACCCTTAATAAAAACATAATATAAAATTCATTAGAAGGCAAAAAAACAAAAGACAAAAAGAAATCCAATGTTATCATTTTCTTTTTTACTTTTTATTTAAAGAAAGGCATTATCTCAATCCACTTGGTGTCTTCCATCTTTATCCAAAGGCCTCAAAAACATTTATTGTTACACTAAAATTTGATAAAAATCTCTCAAATAAGAATAAAATTATTTAAATGGTCATAAATTCTATGCATGATTGGGAGCACTATCATGTGAGTAGTTGATAGAATGTTAAATAATTTATTATTTGTTGTCCAAAGGCCTTTGATAATAGGCATAAATGAATATTCATTGTCTAAAAGGCCAATAAAAATTAAAATTTCTTTATCCATTAACTTAACACTTAGAAATAAAAATGGAACTCACAAAAGAGAACAATATATTAAATTTTAACTACAATAGTAAAAGAGAACAATGAATTTTTCATTAAAAAGTGTAATATAAAAAATTTTAAAATACTGTTTGAATGTAATAAAGGGTCTCTTTATGCACAAAATTCATGCATAGAAATATACCTAAAAAATTAACATGTGGCTAAGATTCAACTCTTATGTAGTGGAGTATACATTTTGAATGAATCTCAACCGTATATTAAAATTTTTGGGCATTTTTAAGTGTATAAATTTTGTGTGTGTAGTATTGCTCTAAATTTAATTCAAAATTACTACAGATCCCTAAATATGTACAAACTAAATTATCAACTACTCACAATGAGAAGTTGATAATTTGATTTGTAGTTTATTCAAAAATGCTATGCATCATGAATTTTCTTCATGAAACTTACTTTGAAATTGAAGTTTATGGTGTAAATTTAAAGTTAGTCGGATGTAGATCATACAAACACAACGAATATATAGTCCATTACTATTGTATTTGTTAATGTACACTAAACCTAACCCACTAACCTAACCCACTACATCCACTCCACTAAACCTAACACACTTACCATCTCCACTACATAATATATATATATATATATATACATATACATGTTAAATGTGTAAAATAGAAGTACCTTTGCTCATAATGTATGTAAACCGTTCAAGTTGATGAAGAGCAGCTATGGAAGGTTGGAAGTACCTTTGCTCATAGATCTTAGGTTGCAGAGTTGCACATGTTGACTGGAGTAGTCCCATATTGTTAAATCTCTCAAACTGGAAAGCAGCTTCATGCCTTTTCCTTCATGACCAAAATCAAATACTTGTTCCAATTGCTCGCAGTCGAATACCGTAAGTTTCTCTAAATGTAGTAGCCATTGAAGCAAATTGAATGGAAGAAAAACAGTTGATAGTTCAGGACATTAGTTAACTTCCAATCTCCTGAGCTTTGGGAAGCAAGTCCAGCTGAAAGTAGTAAGTGCACCTGCACATATCCCATTGAAAGTATCCAATTTCCAGAGTGCCAATTCTTCCAGTTTAAAGAGCAATTGCAGATCAGGTGGTTGTGCCTGTG
Organism: Camellia sinensis; assembly: GCF_004153795.1. NCBI lineage: Eukaryota > Viridiplantae > Streptophyta > Magnoliopsida > Ericales > Theaceae > Camellia > Camellia sinensis. The sequence continues at coordinate 753,221 of NW_021027209.1, read as the reverse complement.
GTGAAATCCCCCATTCCTCTGTGTTGATCAAGTATTCGAATTGTGAACATTTACGAATACTCAGATACTTTAAGACATTTAGACCATCTTCAGCTTGTAAATTAGGGATAATGTTCTCCATGTCCTCCAAACGATTCACAAGTAGACTTGTAGCACCATCTTTAGGCACACAAGCCAAAAGGTGAGCATTAAAAGAGCTTCCATTGAGATAAAGTTAATTGTTTCTCAGATCACTCTTCAGAAGCAGTCTGTGCTTCCTGAATATAAGAGAAATATGTAAAATCATTTTTAAGCAAACTAAACTGTGAATTCATTGTTCACCAGTACTGAATTGGTCTGAAATGTTTGTTTGATGGTTCTCAAAAGTCAACTCAACAAGCCTTTATATTTCACTTCCATGTCAAAACAGGGTCCGTGTATTTGGGCTAATATTCTGGACAAAGGCCATAGATAGTGTTCTTTAGCTTCTACTTTTTTAAGACTTCCATAAACTTATTGATTGACACCTTCAATGGTTGTTCAAAATGATTTTCTAAGTTTATTAAGTTAAAATTGATGTATTATTGATTGATTTTATGTTATATATTTTACAATGATTCATGATTCCTATATATAGAAGAGGGTGAGTGTGTAGTAGGTAAGGAGTAGGTGAAGTGGAGGTGGTAGTGGTGTAGTGGGTTAGGTTTAGTGGAGTAGGTGAGGTGGTAGTGGTGTAGTGGGTTAGGTTTAGTGGAGTAGGTTTAAGTGGGTGAAGTAGGTGATAGGTTTTAACAGCCCCCGCAAACTCAAGGGGGATAGGAACTGTTAGTATATACTTGTTAATTAGAATAGCTTTAGCTTTATCATTATTAATTGTATAGCTTTACTTTATACTTTCGGTGTAATTGTTAATTGTATAGCTTCACTTTATGCTTTCGGTGGTAGTGGGTTCTTTGGTATCCAATGCCCATATTTCTCTCTATAAAGAGAGACTTCATTCTCTTTGTAAATAAATGCATATACAAACATTTCAGAGTCTCTCTCTCGCTCTATAGCTTCTCTCACTCTCTCAAACTAATCTTTCATGGTATCAGAGCCCAGTGTTACATTTCTGGCAATTTTTTAGTCCCGTATACAGTGGCACACTACATCAAACTGTTCGAAATTTTCTCCTGATTCCAACGGCACCAAGCCCGTTCTCAGAAACCCTAACACGCGCCCTCACGCGCCGCCCTTATCCTCTGCACGTCAACACTTCCGCCACCACTCTCACACGCGCCCACACGCGCCATCTGCTGTCGCTCACTTCCGCCACGCGCCAACACGCGCCCACACGTCCGCGGCTCCCATATGCCGCGCCTGCTACCGTACGCGTTTCGTGCGCCACTTCGCTAGTGTGCACCCGCGTGCGCCAAACCAGCTAACGTACGCCGCGCCTGCGCCTGTCTGCTACCGTGCGCCGTCGCCTACCTGCTAACGTGCTCCTCCCTGCACTCTGCTAACGTGCGCCGCTGACATCACTGCTGACATCATCTCTGTCCAGCATACCTTTCCTTGCTATTTTCGACCTTCCGGACTCACTGGTACACTCTGTTTTACCTAATTTTGCTCCTACGGGTCTATTCCTATTACTTTAACCTTACTCAACTAGTATTATGGATCGTCATGATGCCTCCCATCCCATTTCCGTCATTTTAAATGGTTCAAACTATGTTCTGTGGGCCCAAGCCATGTCCTCTTTCCTTAAAGGCAAGAAGCTCTAGCGAATTGTCACCGGGGATGTGGCTAAACCAGTCAAAGACAGTGCCACTACTGAAACTCCTGTTCATACTGCTACATATGAAGACCGACTTGAGGAATGGGACAGTAAGAATTACCAAATCATTACCTGGTTTCGTAATACCTCTGTTACCTCTATCAGTCTTCAATTTGGCCGCTTTCAGCTTGACTCTGTAACTGCTCCTGCGAAAGACATCTGGGATTTTTTGAAAGAACGATACCAGACTACTGGTCTTGCCCATCAATATCAACTTCAGAACCAACTTCACCGCATGCGCCAAGAATCCACTCAGTCCATTAATGACTTCCTTTCTCAAATATACTCTGTTTGGGATCAGCTTGCTCTTTCAGAACCAACCTGGCATGACCCTGAAGATGCCGTTTTATTTACTATCCATCGCAACCAGCAAAGGTTGGTGCAATTTCTCATGGCTCTTACCCCCTCTTTTGAGCCCGTACGTACCTCTCCGCTTCATCGCCATCCCTTGCCCACTCTTGAACAAGCCATTTCTGAGTTGCTATCAGAGGAGACTCGTCTAGGTACTCTTCAAACTCATCATGTGGACTCTGTTCTTGCCACTCCTCCGTCCCGGCCATCATTTACCCAGCGGACAACTGCTTGCCTCTATTGTCAGAATCGGGGCCTTCCTTCAACCCATCTCCTGGTCAATTGCCCCGTCAGATCCTGCCGCTACTGCAACAAACTTGGTCCTGGTCATCTGCAACAGGATTGTTTCGCAATCCATCCCGCTCATCCTCCAATAGCCACTCCTCTCGCGGTGGCTCTTTCCGGGGAAGTTTTCATCGTTCCGGCAACCAGTCTCATCACACTGCTACTTCTGCTTCCGGGAATCAGTCTTATCACACTGCTGCTGCTGCTTCCGGGAATCAGTCTCATCACACTGACACTGCCCCCTCTGCAGGGTTCTCTAAGTCACCTGCTCCATCTACCCCTCACTTTTCTCCAACGGATGTAGAGGCCATGCTCAAACAACTTCTCTCCTCATCTGGTACACCTCCTCCTACTGCTTTGTCTGTAATCCCAGGTAACTCCTCTTGGTATTTTGACTCTGCCTGTTGTAATCATATGACCTCCAGTTCTACTATCTTTTCTTCCTTATCTTCATCTCCTCATATTCCCTCAATACATACTGCTGATGGTTCCCTCATGTCTGTTCGTCATGTTGGTACTGTTTCCACCTCTTCTTTATCTCTACCTCACGTTTATCATATCCCTGCTCTTACCTTAAACCTTATTTCCATTGGTCAATTATGTGAACTTGGTCTAACTGTCACATTTTCTGCTACTGATTGTTTGGTACAGGACCCTCAGACGGGGCAGACTATTGGGATCGGCCGTAAGCGTGGACGTCTCTATGAACTCATTCACCTTCATGTTCCTGCCTCTCCTCAAATTGCTGCACCTGGGGGTGACAATGGCTCGTCTCCCTTTCATCTAGAACACACAATACAGAAACATTTTTGCTCTCTAGCTTCTCTCACTCTTTGCTCTCTAGCTTCTCTCTCAAACTAATCTTTCATGGTATCAGAGCACAGTGTTACATTTCTGGCAATTTTCGATTTTGGTGTTTAGTCCCATACACAGCGGCACTACATCAAACCACTCGGAATTTCCTCACGATTCCAACGGCACCAAGCCCGTCACCAGAAACTCTCTCACGCGCTCTCACGCGCCGCCTCTTTGAAAATGCTTGTATTATTGATTGATATTGCCAGCCCTGGCTTACAATGATTCATGATTCTTATATATAGAAGAGGGTGAGTGTGTAGTAGGTAAGGAGTAGGTGAAGTGGAGGTGGTAGTGGTGTAGTGGGTTTAGTGGAGTAGGTGAGGTGGTAGTGGTGTAGTGGTTTAGGTTTAGTGGAGTAGGTTTAAGTGGGTGAAGTAGGTGATAGGTTTTAACATATTAGTTGCCTCTTTCCATTCTATGTGAAAGTTGTTGTCTCTCATTGCCCTTCCAACAATGACAATCGATAAGGGCAAACCTTGACATTCACTGTGAAACTACTTCACCCAGGCATTCAATGTGGGGGAGTCAACAACATCGCCAGCATTCCTTCTAAACACGTCTCAATTTTCTTTTTCAGACAAAACTTGAGGTCAGTCTATTCCTTCTCAACAAGTTCACTTAAATCTTTTTTGTGGTCAGTCTATTGTGTTCTACATGAATATTTTTACGGATTCAGTACAAGTCTTTTTGTTTCTCTCAATAATTTGATATATCTGCATCTAGAACTTCAAGAAATGACCATCTTATGATCTGCTAAAGCATCACACCCATGAACCCTTACTTGGGAAGGAATGGCTACTCAGACTTTTAAAACTTAGAAAATACTTGATTAAATGAACTACCATCCATTGAAGATATAACTTTTGTTCCCACAAACTGAATATCTATGGAAGTCTTGAAAAGTTATATCTTTAGTCCACTTCAATGAAATGGGCACCAAGTCATTCAAATAAAATCAGTAGCATATCCAAACTGTAGTGGAAGAATAGAAATTACATCCAAAAAAATTAAATTAAATTTCAGCGAGCTGTGAATGATACAAGTTGAAATGTAGCAGTAATTTTGGTCTAAAACTGGCTTTTGTGATGATTATGTGGGATACATCTGCACTTACGAGGCATTGGACAGCCATTTATCTCATAAGCACTGAATTACCAGCAGCAGATTGGTTCAAATAACAAAAATAAAAAAAGTAGAATGACAAGAAGGTGTAAAATCAAAACATATCACAGCTTAAGAGAAAAATTACAAAAAGCTTCAACAAATTATGTTAAATGCAGTGCCCACTTATGACCTACATCTCTCATCAGCAAACCATTGTCATTAGCTGACAAGAAGTAGATAAAATTAGGGCGCAACTCACAGGAAAAGACTCTGATTCAGACTCTCTTGGCTTCAAGCTCAAGCTCATGTATTTACTCCAAGCAAAAAACCATTGCAGTAGGAGGGAAGATTGCTAGATGGTCCTTGATTCCTCACTAGTAAGCAGAAAGGATTCCCTGTGTCACGGCTTGAGTAATATGCAATCCAGTATTATGAAGGACTTGTTTAGCCCTTATTTGTTGCCTTTGTAGTTACAAGCATGCTTACTTTGTCATTTTCTTCTATTTTGCTTGATGATGTCGATACTATGGATAGATGCTGTCAATATTTGTCGGACAAACTATAAATGAGTTGCTTAGACATTTCCATGGTGACTAAGACCTTCCTTCCAAATAGGGCCTGCAATGTTGTCCTTAGTTCATGATGTCAAGATGAATAAATGTTGTAGTCAATATTTGTTGGACTTAAACATATAAAGCATAAACTATAACGATGTGTTTGGATCATGGATTTGGATAGAGATTTGGAAAGGGAAAGAGAAACAGAGAAAACATTTAGCCTATATTTTACTCACTTTTCCATTTTCCTTTCCAAATCCTTATCTAAATTCATGATCCAAACACAGCCTAAAGGAGTAGTTTGGACATTTCCATAGTAACTAAGGCACTTTCTTCCAAAAGGGGTCTCCAATAGATGCTATTTCCAGTGAGCAGCAACAAAAGGTCCTAACCTAATTATAACAACTATTTGTACACTAAAATTTGTTATCTTCATTAAAACAAGAAACACAGCTCCCATTATTTTGAAATGCTGCAAAAGAAAGTTTGGCCATCTTCTAGAGGAAATAGTAACAAACCTCACCACAAGGCATAAGAGAGATTGTTGGTACATGTTGAAGTAAAAAAGGCTCAAGTTGGGAGAAAAGCAAAAGAAAAGTCTTAATAATTATTGGATGGATTCACCAACATAAGTTTAATCTTTTAGGAAGATATGTGTTTCAAACAGTGTGTGTTGAGCCTAAGTAGTACACAAGTGGACTCCTTGGATTCCCCAACATAAACTTGCTACAAATGAATGATAAGCTCCTCTTAACAATTTCAAGCAATTGTTGTACTCTGAATTATTACTAGTCAATCGCATGTCAATAAATAGCAATTTGCAATATATTTTGGTACTACAGATTACAAACAAGCATGAAAACAAACATTCAATACTGTTAATTGAGACAAATAATTTTGGACACAAACTCCATTACAATGCAAAGAAAGTAAAATTACACACATGGGTACTTTTTTACCCTTTTATTCCCTTTTCAAATCTTTAGCACATATTAGGCAAACATACCTTTATTTAGAGTAGCTATTACGATATTGCAAAGCAAGACAATTATTTAGAAACACAAATCATAGGAAGCATATGCCCTTACACAATGATATCCAAAGTAAGGTAGACATCACATCACCATAGGGAGGAGCTCAGCCTTCTTTATGGTTGACAACTGCACCAAGAAAATGAAAACTCAGTAATAAACTAGCAATATGTCCGTTAAGGGTGGAGCTATCTACATTTTAGTACATATTATGTTCATTTCTATTTATTTTTTTTCAGTTTTTGGGAAAAAAAAATAAATTTGAAATTTTAACACCCATTGCATTCATATTGTTTTCATTTTTGTACAAAAATAGTTTCCAAAAATTTGAAAATAACTTTTTGGTGTTTTCTAAAAGGTGGGGTAGTTTTTAGAAAAAAATTCTGAAAATAATTTTCGAAAAAATTCACCAAACAAGTCTGTTTTCCTTAAAATGAAAATAGAAAATGAAAAACAAAGACACAAGGCTTAGCTTCGCAAATCCATTTCTCATAGAGATAGGAAAGTGCAAACAAGCTAGAATTGGAGCATTAATAACGATTCCTTTCAGATAAGGATTCTATAGTTTTAGGTGGAGCTTGAGGTAAATCATCAGTTGTCCACTTGCTTTATAGAGTATATGTTGACATATGAACAGCTATGAGAGATATTCTGCATAAATTCATCATCTCGTTCATAATCCTATTAAGATTCAGTATGGAGCTCATTTTCAAGAGTACCAGTCTGTATTTCCTGGGAAAAAACAAACAATGAAGGTAAGATTATGATAGGAAACATTGACAATGACAAAATTGTGGGAAACCTGATAATATTCTGTCTGGATGGTATCAAGATCCGTAAACAACCTATGCATGATTTCAAAAGCTAGCAAAAATATCATGAATGCACGTTCGAATAGGCCTAAATGCGTGGCCTTGTTCGAGAACATACTATTTTAGTAATTTTTTAACTAAAATATGAGGTAAAAAAAATTAATATATTTGGGATGACTTTTTGGCTTTTTACGAAAAGATGTGCAAAAAGTAGGAAAAAAAAAGAAAAAATAAGAGGAATCTTTGACTTTTTTGTATAGGTTATTGATTTTTTGATTTTTTTAGTGACTTTTTGACTTTTATCAGAAAATTTCACTTCACCCCCTTGTGGTTTGAGCCATATGTGGATTGTCTCCTTGTCATTTGGAAATAACCTCATAACCCCACGTGGTTTGTAGACTAAAACGTACCGCTAATATTTCCGTCCAAAGATAACAGAATGTGAGAGCCACGCACCTTTATGGAGAGTACGTCAATTTTTAAGACAAAAATACCCTTTTTACATCTTTAAATTTACAAAAGATGCCATTTTTTTTTTCTATTTCTATTGTCTCTCTCTCTCTCCTCTTTCCTCCCCAACCATTAGCAGCTTTGCTCTCCTTCCCTTCCTCCTCTACTCCTCCTCCCTTCTATTCTTCTTTTCATTTTTCAACTCCCCCTATCAACATCAGCTGCAGTCCCTATTGGTATATTATTGTAAACAAATCTTAGTATTTACAGAAAGACGTATAAGTTTTATGGTGTGCGGGTGTTGCTTGTTGTACAAGAACTAATGCTAATTTTTTAGAAAATATATGCAATCTAAGAACAAGTCCAAACAATGCCCTTATCATCAGCAAATGCTAAACACGAAGTCGGCCATTTTGGTCATTTGGGGTTGTGGACTCTATGCACTAACCCAATGCTCTGGCACCGGTCATTGATTGCTCGAGCCTAGTCCTGAACATAGTTGACTGATATTTGATGGTAAAAATTTGAATTTTGAGAAAGGTGAGAAGATGACAATTTGTAATTACTTTGTAATTAAATGATTTCCATTAAAATCTATCTTAACTTGATACCAATGGCAGCTCATCTCTTGCAATTGAATAATAGCAGTCATACATATATACACAACAGATGCAGATCAAACAACGGAAGTAAAAATATAATGGGCAGGGTTTGCAAGCTTGTGTGCGCCACTTGGGTGTTGATTGCCAAAGTTGAAATTGAATTCGTTACAGTTGGCATCCATGGAAGAAGAGAAAAAAAAAAAATATATATATATATATAGGTTTAATTCAGATGAAAAGAGATGAAGAAGATAAGGGTATAAAGGTCAATTTATATGTTCGGTTAACAAAAGTTAGTGTGCTCTTTCGTCCATAACCACGTGGGGTTTATGTGGTTATTTCCAAGACAATTGGCACATGGCCCAAACCATGAGGAGGTAAAGTAAAATTTATCCTAATTTTATTTATTCCTTTTGAATGTAGCAAAATTTATATTGAAATCTCACAACATTTTTAGATTAATTGGTGATTGAAGAACGGTCATATCATTTTGGTCCCTAAAGTTTTAATTTTGCCAATTTCGTCCCTCAATGTTGTAATTTATATTTCATCTTCTCCTTCATCAATGTTTTGGAACCAAATTGACAAAATTAAAATTTTAATGACCAAAGTAACATGGAACACATACTTTAAGGATCATATGTATACTTTATTATCATTATGTTAACTATTTAGACGGTCCATTTAAAATTGGACCAAATTGCCTCAAATTTAAAATTTTAAGGACGAAATTGATAAAATTGAACCTTGAAGGACCAAAGTGGCACAAAAAGCATATTTTTAAGGACCATAAATGTAATTTATCCTTACCTAAATGCCTACAAAACATTCATTGTCCAAAGATCCCAATACTAAAGTTTGATTAAAAAAACCCTCCCTTAAGGCCCTTGATAATAAAAGCTTAAATGAATACTCATTGTCCATAGGTCAATAAAAAATAAAATTTTTCTTATCCAACAAACTACCATTTAAAAATAAACATAAAATAAAACTCTCATTGTCTAAAAGCCTCTCCAAATTTTAATTACAACAATGGACGAGAACTATAAATTTTACATCAAAAATTGTAACAAAAAAAAAATTAAACAAGATTGTTTAAATGTAATAAAGTCCTCTTTATGAAATTTTTCCTTGGAGGAGAGTTAGCCTACCACTGATTGACTAAGTCCATAGAGTATTAATGTAAATTAATTCATAGAGGAATGCTTTCTTTGTAAATTAACTTGGACAATAATGTAACCGTAAAGACACATGCACGGAATTCAAGCATAGAAACAAATCTAGAAAAATAATTCTTATGTGGTGGAGCCTACACTTTGAATGAATCTCAACTAGATATTAAATTTTCTGAATATTTTCAATGTAAGAATTTTGTATATGTAGCATTGCTCTAAATTTAATCCAAAAATACTAGAAATTCCTAATAAACTACAAACTAAATTACCAATTAGTCACAAGTGTGGGCTCCATACCCATATAGATGTGAGGCCCACGCCTCACTGTGAGTTGTTGATAGTTTAGTTTGTAGTTTATTCAAAAAGGCTATGAACCATAAATTTTTACGCCAAAACTTACTCCGCAAGTGAGGTGTATGATGTAGATTTAAAGTTAGTGGGGTGTGGGCCACACACACGCAATGAACGTAGTCCATTGATTTACTTTTCTGGGCAGTTTCAAAGTAATTTTTTTATGTAATATTGTTGTAGTTCATTAGAGGTCTCTAGGACTCAATTTAAAATTTACTTATAATAAAGAAAATGGAAAATTCTATGGTACACACCTTAAAAAAGGTGTGTAGCATATGTACTGGATGGCCTATTGTGGTGTTAGTTGTGACTTGGTTATGACTCATTGTGGTTTTAGTTATAACTTAGGCCCTGTTTGCAAAGTCGATTTTTGGCTTTTTTGGCTAAAATAGTCAATAAAAACAAAATAGGCTACATATCTAATAAGACAATATGTCACATCCAAATCATAATCATTTCACTTTTTCTCTCACAACTATCAAATCAATTACAAAAAAAAAAAAAGTCAACTATCATCCCAAATATAACTTTTTTGGCCATGCTAAAATAGTCAAGTTTCCAAATGGAGCCTTAGTTATGACCTATTGTGGTTGTTATTTTAGTTATGACAAAAGAGGTCTTTGGTTATGCCTCAAGTGGTATTTGGTTATGACACATTGTGGTGTTGGTTATATCTCAATTATGACCTATTGTTATCACGACCCGCTCCCCGTACCCAAGAGTTAAGCATCGTGATGGCCAGTAACTGAAGTTACCTACGGCCAATTCTTAAACAAATAAATAAACGCAAACGGAAGAAATATTTCAGTAAGGGTACCAAAATAATCATTGGAGCTTCTATTTTTATTACAAAAAGTATTGACCAAAAAGGCCGATATTTACATATAAAAAAGTGCTATATATGTCTATTCCGCAGCCTCGCATCTAAGACTTTCCAAAAGCTATTTCAGAAGTGCATGTTTCCTGAAAATTGGTAAACAACTATAAGCACATGGCAGAGTGAGAAATATTATACCAAGAGTATAAGGAACACGAAATAACCATGGATCGTTAGTTAGGCTAAAACATTTACATAAACAAAAATCATTTAAGTAACAGAAACTGAAATACAGATATTATGTAAATATATCACCATAACCACGGTACTGAACAAAACAGAACAGAGGTCACAGAAGTGACAGTCAGAACAGAGGTACGGATTCAAGAGGTGGGTCGTACGGATTCTAGAGGTGGCTCCCACAATAGTGTAGCACTTAGCTCCGCACAGCACTTTGGTCCGCACAGAACAGAGGTACGGATTCAAGAGGTGGCTCGTACGGATTCTAGAGGTGGCTCCCACAATAGTGTAGCACTTAGTTCCGCACAGCACTTTGGTCCGCACAAAACAGAGGTCAATAGATCCATGACAAACAGAGGACCACAAAGCGGTCAAACAGAGGCCAATGGTTATTTAAGTCCCCCAAGGCGTGAGACTCCCGTGGTGGTACTTACAAAACATAATTGTTTATAAGGTCATAGTCAAATATTCTTTAAAAGTAAAACAGACATATCCTTGGGTTTCCTTTTGAGCAAATAGGATTCAGAAATAAAATCACGTAATTGAAACCTTTATAAAACATAACTTTTATTAAAAACATAACTTGTATAAAATAGATTTTGGTAAGTCAAAACATACGTAAAATATATTTTGATAACTCAAAGTATAATATAACTCACCTTAACGTCAATACCTTACTCTTTCTTTCCACTACCAAAAACCTTTTCACCTTCCACTATTTCTCCCTTCTTTTCCTCTCTTTCCTTTCTTTTCTTTCTTCTTTCCTCTTTCTTTTCCTTTTCTTCTATCCCAGTGAAACGCCTACTCCCTATTTATAGGGAGGTCAGGCCATTGATCAGCCAACGCGTGGCTTACGCGTCCCTATCCCTCACATATAATTCATAATTATATAGATTTAATCTTATCCTTAATAGATATTTAAGATAATTACCTTTTGACCCAACTTTTTAATATAGTTATATAAATAAAATAATTCCTAATTAAATTACATTTTATCGTATACTAACAGATATTAATTATTTATTTTACTACCACACCCATTATTCTTTTTATTATTTATATTATCTATATTATTATTATGAAACATCCAACAAAACTATCTCGGATGAGATCAAAAAGAAGCTGGAAGCAGCAAAAGGAAAATGGGTGGAAGAGTTGCTCAATGTACTCTGGGCATATTGGACTACTCCAAGAAGATCAACTGAGAATCCTCATTTGCCATGGCTGATGGCACAGAAGTAGTTATCCCTCTGGAAGTCGGCATCCCAGGGATCAGAACCCAAGGAGTAGAGAATGGGACTAACGAGGCATTCTTGGTCCGAGATTTAGACATACTTGAGGAGAAGAGGGAGAGAGCAACAATTCGGCTGGGGGCATACCAGCAATAACTTGCTAGGGCTTATAATAAGAAGGTCAACCCAAGAGAGTTCAAAGTTAGGGACCTGGTGCTAAGAAAAGTGGTCGGCAATAAGAAGGATCCTAGAGAGGGCAAACTGGGCCCAAATTGGGAGGGACCTTATAGAATCATTTCGGTAGCCGGCAATGGTGCATATCGACTTGAGGATTGTCACGATCCGCTCCTCGTACCCAAGGGTTAAGTATCGTGATGGCCAGTAATTGAAGTTACATTTGGCTGATTCTTGAACCAATTAATAAACGCAAATGGAAATAATATTTAAGTGAGGGTACCAAAATAATCATCGAAGCTTCTATTTTTATTGCAAAATTTATTGACCAAAAAGGCCGATATTTACATATAAAAATATCATAAAAGTGTTGTGTGTGTCTATTCCGCAGCCCCGCGTCTAAGACTTTCCAAAAGCTATTTCTGAATTGTATGTTTCCTGAAAATTGGTAAAAAACTATAAGCACATGGCAGAGTGAGAAATATTATACCAAGAGTATAAGGGCACGAAATAACCATGGATAGTTATGTAGCCAAATCATTTGAGTAACAAAAATCATTGAAGTAACAGAAACTGAAATACAGATATTATGTAAATATATCACCATAACCACGGTACTGAACTGAACAGAACAGAGGTCACAAAAGTGACAATTAGAACAGAGGTACAGATTCAAGAGGTGCCTCGTACGGATTCTAGAGGTGGCTCCCACAATAGTATAGCACTTAGTTCCGTACAGCACTTTGGTCTACACAGAACATAGGTCAATGGATCCATGACAAACAGAGGACCACAAAGCGGTCAAACAGAGACTAATGGTTATTTAAGTCCCCCAAGACGTGGGACTCCCGTGGTGGTACTTACAAAATATAGCAATCCCAGTTGTTCCTTTATTGTTCTGTTGTATTCCGGACTTGGTTCCGTGGAGTTGGTAGTTGTATCTATCTTGTTGTCATCCTTTAATTCCATTTGTTTGAGTTCTAGGATGTGTTGGGCACGTTTCGAACAGGTGGGTTGAACCTTGGTCTGAAATCTTGTTGCCAGGTTTTTGGTCGTTCCGCTCGAGCGGGCCTTGTTGCGCTCGAGTGGAGATTACACGCTCCCAGTTTTTCGTGTCCCTGCAAAACTTTACAGGTGTGATTTTTACGCTCGAGCGAGTTTCTTTACGCTCGAGCGGGTGCTTTGGCGCTCGAGCGGGTAGTACTTTTTGGTGTAAGTTCTGGGAAGGGGAAATCTACGCTCGAGCGGACTGGTTTTCACGCTTGATCGGATGTACTTTATTCTTGTGTCTTGGCACTCGAGCGGGCCTTCTTGCGCTCGAGCGTACCTAGTTTTTTGTTCTTGACGCTTGAGTGTTGTGTTCTCCGCTCGAGCGGGAATGTCGTATATCAGTTGGCAGCTGAGCATTTTAAAATCACTTTTGACCTTCTCTCTCTCTCTCTTACTTTCTAAAAAGCTTTTTTGAGAGCTCCTCTCTCTAGAAACTCCCTTCTCTCTAGGGTTTGATCTAGTTAGAGTGTCTCTCTATCCCCCGGCCTTTGTAAAAAGTGTGTTGATCATCAAGGGCTTCGTTTTGATCCGAGAATCGTGGTGTTTGGAGCATTTTCACTTTCTTCTCCTTCCCATTTGAGCTCTAACTTCGAGGTAGGGATATCCTACTCCTTCTCATGAGTTTTGTCTTTGAATTTTAGCATTTTGATGAGTTGGGGGTTAGTGGGTAATTTTGAGAAAGTTTGGGCCTTTGTGTAATTTTACAAAAGTTGGGGTTTTGTTTATATGAACTTGTATGCATGTTTGGCATTGAGAAATGAGATCAATATTAGTTTATTGGTAAAAAAAATAGAACCTTGGGGTTATGATGTTAATTATGAGAAATGCGGGAGAGGCACTTGCCCTTGGTGGAGTTTGCCTACAACAACAGTTTTCAGTCTAGCATCGGTATGGCACCGTTTGAGGCCTTGTATGGCCGACCGTGTAGGTCTCCAGTGTGTTGGGCCGAGGTGGGTGATGCACCTTTTTGAAAGTTCAGCTCCAGGAATTGCTAGATAAGGGTTTTGTTCGCCCTAGAGTTTCGCCGTGGGGAGCACCAGTCCTCTTTGCTAAAAAGAAAGATGGTGCCTTGAGATTGTGTATAGACTAC
>NW_021027209.1:725693-739197 GCF_004153795.1 Camellia sinensis | reverse complement strand
GCTATTTCAGAATTGCAATGTTTTTCCTGAAAATTGGCTAAAAACAACTATAAGCACATGGCAGAGTGAGCAAATATTATTACCAAGAGCTATAAGGACACGAAATAACCATGGATCATTAGTTAGGCTAAACATTTAACATAAACAAAAATCATTTAAGTACAGGAAACTAAAACAGATATTATGTAAATATAATCACCATAATCCACGCTGTACTGAACAACCAAACAGGAACAGAGCGTCACAGAAGTGACAGTCAGAACAGTAGGTACGGATTCAAGAGGTGGCTGTCGTACGCATTCTAGCAGGTAGCTCCCACAATAGTGTAGCACTTAGCTGCGGCCACAACTTTGGTCCGCACAGAACAGAGGTACGGATTCAAGAGGTGCTCGATACGGATTCTAGCAGGTGGCTCCACAATAGTGTAGACTTAGTTCCGGCACAGCACCTTTGGCTCCGCACAGAACAGAGGTCAATGGATCCATGACAAACAGTAGGACCACAAAGCGCCCGTCAAACAGAGGCCAATGGTTATATTAAGTTCCTCCCAAGGCGTAGGACTCCGTTGCGTGGTACTTAAACAAATAACATAAATGTTTTATAAGGTCATAGTCAAATATTCTTTAAAAGTAAAACAGGACATATCCATCGGTTTCCTTCTGAGCAAAAGGATTCAGAAATAAACTCACGTAATTTGAACCTTTATAAAACATAACTTTTATTAAAAACATAACTTGTATTAAAATAGATTTTGGTAAGTTCAAAACATATGTAAAATAACATTTGTAACTCAAAGTATCAATATAACTCACCTTAACGTTAAAATACCTTACTCTTTTCTTTCCACTACCAAAAACCTTTTTCACCCACCCACTATTTCTCCTTTTTTTTCTCTTCACTTTTCTTTTCTCTCTTTTTCCTCTTCTTTTCCTTTTCTTCGTAATCCATGTGGAACGCCTACTCCTATTTATAGGAGGTCAGCGCCACTTGATCAGCCAACGTGTGGGCTTTACGCGTCCCTTATCCCTCAGATAATAATTCAATAATTATATAGATTTAATCTTATCCTCAATAGATATTTAAGATAATTATATTTTGACCCAACTTTTTAATATAATTATATAAATAAAAGAAAATTCCTAATTAAATTACACTTATTATCGTATACTAACAGATATTAATTATTTATTTTACTACCACACCCATTATTCTTTTTATATTATATATTATCTATATTATTATTATTATTTATATTTTGACTCCTAAACTTTTTAATAATTATATCATTTTACAAAAATTATACATAAGAATATATATAAATTATATATTTTCCGAACTGCAGATTAAATTAATATTAGTATTAAATTCTACAGAATAATTAAAAAATCTGGATTGCTTACAAACTTCCCCATTTTTAAAATTTCGTTCCTCGAAATTTAGCCATAAGTGTTTAAGTTATCCGCCTTGCGCAAACTTTTTTTTCTTGTTATGATAAAAATATATATTAGATTGATTAATCTTGATAAAAAATAGTATCTCAAAAAAAATTTACCAAAAATAACTCACGTCAGTTGTCAAATTGCGTTTAGGCCAAAATGAGAAATAAGGAGCGACTTTAAAAACTTTTCACTTTTTTGTTTACAATAAAATAAAAAAAATAAAATAAATGAGAAAAACAATGACAGAATCATATACAGCGAGATGAACCTTTTCATTTTGATGCGAAAATAATTTCAAAATTAGTATCTTTATAATTGAACCCACTTTTAAAAAGTCGAAATAATTTTTTTTTTTTTGAATACTGAACTGAAAATTATGATGTTATTTAATTATATTATAATTTTGGTGGGTGCTTGAGTCCGACATCCTCTTTGTCTTGTCCTTCTTTTACTATAACAAATATAAATTATATCAAATATCTTCACAAATTAGGCACACAAAAAAAAAAAATTATTATAAGTATATAATATATAAAATTATAATATAATTTAAAATCGACTTACAAAATGTAATATTTAGCGGACTAATTACCCGCTAATCCCAGCTTCTTAAATAGCTGTCTATGCCCAATGAGATTTTTTTTATTTATTAAACCATTGCCTGATAACCATTCTGCTCACGACCCGCTACCCTACCCAAGGGTAAGCATCGTGATGGCCAGCTAACTGAAGTGACCGACGCAATTCATAAACGTAATTAATAAACGCAAGGGTGGAAGAAATATTTGAGTAAGGGGAACAAAATAATCATTGGAGCCTTCTATTTTTATTTACAAAATATATTGACAAAAAGGCCGGATATTTACATAGTAAAAATATCATAAAAAGTGTTTGTGTGTCTATTCGCATGCCTCGGCGTCTAGACTTTCCAAAAGCTATTTCTGAAGGTATGCCTTTCCTGAAAATTGGTAAAAAAACTAATAAGCACATGGCAAGAGTGAGAAATATTATACCAAGAGTATTAAGGGCACGAAAATAACCATGGATAGTATGTAGCCAATCATTTGAGTAACAAAAATTCATTGAAGTAACAGAAACTGAAATTACAGATATTTATGTAAAATATATCACCATAACCACGTGTTACTGAACTGAACAGAACAGACGTCACAAAAGGACAATATAGAACAGAGGTACAATTCAAGCAGGTGCCTCGTACGGATTCTAGACGGTGCATCCCACAATAGTATAGCATTTTAGTTCGCTACAGCACTTTGGTCGCTACACAGAGAACATAGGTCTAATGGATCCATGACAAACAGAGGACCACCAAAGCGGTCAAACAAGAGACTAATGGTTATTTAAGTCCCCCAAGACGTGGACTCCCGTGGTGGCTACTTACAAAAGTTATATAGCAATCCCAGTTGTGTTCCTTTTTGTTCTGTTGTATTCCGGACCTTGGCTTCCGTGGAGTGGTAGTTGTATCTATCTTGTGTCATCCTTTTAATTCCATTTGTTTGAGTTCTAGGATGTGTGGGCACTGTTCGAACAGCGTGGGTTGAACCTTGCGTCTGAAATCTTGTTGCCAGGTTTGCGTCGTTCCGCTCGAGCGGGCCTTGTTGCGCTCGAGGTGGAGATTACACGCTCCCAGTTTTTCGTGTCCCTTGCCAAAACTTTACAGGTGTGATTTTACGCTCGAGCGAGTTTCTTTTACGCTCGAGCGGGTGCTTTGCGCGCTCGAGCGGGTAGTACTTTTTGGTGTAAGTTCTGGGAAGGGGAAATCTACGCTCGAGCGGACTGCTGTTTTCACTCTTGATCGGAGTGTACTTTATTCTTGTGTCTTGGCACTCGAGCGGGCCTTCTTGGCGCTACGAGCGTACCTAGTTTTTTGTTTCTTGACGCTTGAGTGTTGTGCTTTCTCCGGCTCGAGCGGAATGTCGTATATCAGTTGGCAGCTGAGCATTTTTAAAATCACTTTTGACCTTCTCTCTCTCTCTCTTACTTTCTAAAAAGCTTATTTTGAGAGACCTCCTCCTCTAGGAAACTCCCTTCTCTCGTAGGGGTTTGATCTAGTTAGAGTGTCTCTTCTATACCCGCCGGCCTTTGTAAAAAAGTGTGTTGATCTCAAAGGGCTTCGTTTTGATCCGAGAATCGTTGGTGTTTAGCCATATTTCACTTTCTTCCCCTTCCCATTTGAGCTCTAACTTCGAGGTTAGGATATCCTACTCCTCTCCATGAGTTTTAGGTCTTTGAATTTTAGCATTTGATGAGTGGGGTTAGTGGGTTAATTTGCAGAAGTTTGGCGCCTTTGTTGTAATTTTTACAAGAAAGTTGGGCGTATTTGTTATATGAACTTGTATGGCATGTTTGGTATAGAGAAATGAGATTCCAATATTGGTTTATGGTAAAAAATGGAACCTTGGGGTTGTTTGTTGTTAATTATGAGAAATGCCTCAATTACATTGATAAATTAATTTGGGATAAATTAAGTTGCAAGGAAAGAAGAATTAATCGCAGGAATGTGGAATTGGATGTTGTATGGCGATTAAAGGCGTGTAGTTGGATTCGTTCATAGCTCACCTTAGTTGAAATGGTTGATATATATCCATTGCGTGCATTTATTTTCAGCTAAAAAAAATAACTGCTTTAGGCTATCGGGAGGATAGTCTTGCATTGTTGCTAGACAATGCATTGATTGATATAGGTAAATCTAAAATATCGATTGAGTACGCTATTGAATTTTAGCAAGTGGAATAATGACATAAATTCTATGTATTTGCATTGATTGTCTAAAATGATTTGTTTATATACATTGTGTTGTGTGGGAGGAGATGGGGGATGTAACCCCACGGTTTAGGGAAGATAGGGGATGCCGACCCTTTAAACCAGGATTTTGTGTGACAGTGCTGATACAGCACTACAATGAGTATCAGGCTGCCGAATTAGAAGTATTTTGTCATTAATACAGCACTACAATGTGTATTTAATTGAGACTTATGGGAGTGTTATGAATTGAGTGCATATGCAGAGAAGTGGTTTGTTTGATTTGATATAGCACTAAAATGTATATCGTTATCAATTGTAAAGAAAATTATCATGTCTATGTTATGTTGATACAGCACCGAAATGTGTATCTTTCGCAAAGTGTGGGAATGGTTTATGTGTTATTGATACAGCATTAAAATGTGTATCCCTCATGAATTTTGAAAGTGTTTTAAAGATGAGTCTAAATCTCATTAAGTTATTTGGCTAGGTGTTGAGCCTTGTTTTCAAACTCAAAGTTAGAACGATATGGACTTAATGTCATGAAATCGAAATGTGATATATGTGAATGTATCTGTGTTGACCATCTATCAACTGCTAATCTTTTAGTCATTGTTCATGGCTGGTTTAGTGTATTTCTACTCGGCTGTGGCTCACCCTTTATGGGACATCATTTTCAGGTACAGGTAGCATGCCACCTCCAAGGACATAGCTTGGGAGGCTAGAGGCAGAGTAACTGCTCGTTATTTGTTTTTTTTGATGTATTACATGTAAATTCAAGCCAAGGGCTTAATATGTATTGAGTTAGCACTCTTCTTTTTGTAACCAAGTGTTAACTTGGAAAGCTATAAGCCCGTAGGCATTTCCTTTTGTTGTTAACATGTAATACTTTTGTAAAGAACTACTCTGATGAATAGAAGAATATTTATCTCTTATACTAATGCATGTCTAAATTGTTGGGTTTAAATGTTGATTATTTTGAGGGCGTTACAACTTGGTATCAAAGCGTACCGGGTTCGAATACTTTGGGTACGTGGGAAGTGATTAGTATCACAATGGGTTTGTCTCGCTTGTTAGAGACTTATGTGTGACATTATGTGTTTATTTGATAACATGTTTATGTGACTACTTGGGTATGGGATTTAGTTTCTAAGATGTTGATTGGATCCTTGAGTTTCTGTGAGTCCTGTTGGAAAAGCATTTGATCAATGCTGTTTCTAACCGGAACTCTAGTAACGCCTCGGGACTATCATTATCCGGAAATGAAATTCGTAAGTGCTTATGTGTTTATGTGCTTACGTGGAGTGAATTACAGTTGCCCATGTATTAGGGCGCGAGTGCTTAGTTTTGGCACACTTATGAATGTGCTGACGTTCTTTGTTATCTTTATTAGGATGTCAGGACGAGGATGTGGTAGACGTGGCAGACGTGGTAGGTAGGAGATGCCTTTACCGGATGATATTCCGGCACAGCAGGAGGGGATTGGCCAGGCCAATGTGGCTGAGCCAGCAGGTCAGGAGGCTATGGGCGCTTTAGCCCGAGGGATAGCCGATGCTTTGAGGGAGTCTGTGGGTATTTTCCGAGTTGAGAATCTAGTTCAGGCTCCAGTTCAGGCCCAGGTTGTTGAAGCAGGGCCTTCCTTCTTGAAAAGGGAGTTCTTCCGGTCTAACCCGGACGAGTTTATTGGGGATCCGAAGGAGCCATTGAAGGCGGACGAGTGGTTAGAGCAGATGAGTAAGACGTTCGAGATGCTTGGCATCGAGGACGGAGCGTTGAAAGTGACCTTGGCATCCTTCCAGCTAAAAGGGGATGCGGGTCAGTGGTGGAAGTACATGAGGGGCCGTATTGCTGGCACGTGGGAGGCTTTTATGGAGGCTTTTCAGGAGAAGTATTTATCTCCAGCAGTCAGGGAGAAGCTGAAAGACCAGTTCTGTCAACTTTTGCAGTTGAGTTCTTCAGTAGCCGAGTATGAGACTGCTTTTACTAGCTTGTCCAGGTTCGCACCTAAACTTGTGGCGTCCGAGGAACGCCGCTGTATTGAGTTCGAGAAGAGGTTGAGGCGCGGCCTCAAGATGAAGGTTGGAGGTTCGATGATCCGAGATTATAGGCGCTTGGTTGATGCTGCAGCCCATATGGAGATCATGATGCAGGAAGAGGAGGGACAGAGAGGCTCCAAGAGAAGCCAAGATGGTCAGGGTGATAGTAGGAGACAGAGGGGTGCTAACCCTCAGCAGTCTTAGGGTGGTGTTGCTAGATCGACATTTTCGGTGCCGAGTGCAGGCTCGGGGAGAGGTAATCAGGGAGAGTTCACCTGTTACAAGTGTGGTCAGTTGGGCCACAAGGCTTCAGTTTGCCCACAGAGGGAAGGAGGTCAGAGAGCTGCTTCTTCTTCAGCTAGACCGCAGAGCCAGAGTCAGGCAGGGGTCAGTCCTTGTCTTGTTATCAGTGTGGTCAGCCTGGGCACCTGAAGAGGTTTTGCCCACAGTTGAGTGCCACTTCGGGCGCGTCTGGTTCTAGGCAGACGCAGGGTTTTCAGCCAGCTCAGTCTGTGCAAGCCTCGAGGGCCAATCAAGGGGCTTCATCGTCCCAGTCTGTGCAGCAGTCGTTTGCTCCGAGGGGTGAGCAGTTGGATCAGGAGCCTACAGGGCGCGTGTATGCTATTACCGCGCAGGACCTAGTACCGGCTCCATCAGTAGTGAGAGGTACCTTTCTGTTTTGCAACTCGGTTGCTAGTGTATTGATTGATACGGGTGCATCTCATTCTTTTGTATCTGCTGCATTTGCATCTGTTTTGGAATTGGAGTTGGCACAGTTAGCGTCTCCTATATTTGTAGTATCGCCGATTGGTGGTGAGTTGATTTTGAAACAAGGTGTTAGGGGTTGTGATATAGAGGTCGCCGACCATAGGCTTCCTTTTCCTTTTGTTGTCATGCCCATGAAGGGTTTTGATGTTATTTTGGATATGGACTGGCTATCGTCATACCGGGCTGTTATTGATTGTTACCGCCAGAGGGTCACAGTTTGTACCTTGAGCGGGGAGTGTTTCCATTTCTTGGGGGATCAGGTTGGTAGTGTGTTGCCACCGATGTATGATCCGCGAAGGCGGAATGAGCTTAGTGGTCTACTTGCTAGCTTTATGAGTGGTAAGTGTGATGAGACCCAGATTGTATTGCCGAGGGTGGTTTGTGAGTATTCGGATGTTTTTCCCGAGGATCTCATTAGTTTGTCACCTCACCGACAGATAGAGTTCTCTATTGATTTAGTGCCCGGCACAGCGCCGATTTCTATGGCACCTTATCGTTTTTCCCCAGCTGAGTTGAGTGAGTTGAAGATTCAGCTCCAGGAATTGCTAGATAAGGGTTTTGTTCGCCCTAGTGTTTTGCCGTGGGGGGCACCGGCCCTCTTTGCTAAAAAGAAAGATGGTGCCTTAAGATTGTGTATAGACTACCGGAAGTTGAATCGGGCTACGGTCAAGAATAAGTACCCTATGCCCCGTATAGATGATCTGTTTGACCAGTTGAAGGGTTCCCGTGGTTTCTCCAAGATAGACTTGAGATCGGGTTACCACCAGTTGAGGGTCAGGGAGGAGGATATTCCGAAGACGGCATTCCGTACGCGGTATGGCCATTATGAGTTTCTGGTGATGCCATTTGGGCTTACCAATGCACCGGCAGTCTTTATGGACTTGATGAACCGGATCTTCCAGGAATTCTTGGATCGGTTTGTAGTCGTTTTCATAGACGACATTCTTATTTATTCGCCTTCTGAGCAGGAGCACAAGGAACACTTGAGAGTGGTGCTTGAGTTGCTTAGAACCCATGTATGCTAAGTTTGGCAAGTGTGAGTTCTGGCTAGGAGAAGTCAAATTCTTAGGCCATGTGGTATCCGGGGAAGGGGTGTCTGTTGACACATCCAAGGTAGAGGCAGTGCAAGATTGGGCACAGCCTAAGAGCGTTTTTGAGATCCGCAGTTTTCTGGGATTAGCTGGGTATTACCGTCGGTTTGTGAAAGATTTCTCCAGGCTAGTTTCGCCGTTGACTAGATTGACGCGAAAAGGAGTCAAATTTGTATGGAGTGAGACTTATGAAAAGTCGTTCCAAGAGTTGAAAGTTAGATTGACCACCGCTCTGGTCTTGATTATTCCGGAGAGAGGGTTGGGTTATGCAGTTTATTGTGATGCCTCACGGGAGGATTTGGGTTGTGTGTTGATGCAAGAGGGGAAAGTGGTAGCTTATGGCTCACGTCAGTTGAAAATACACGAGAAGAATTACCCTACACACGACCTAGAGTTAGCAGCAGTGATCTTTACCTTGAAGATTTGGAGGCATTACCTTTATGGTGAGAGGTTCGAGGTGTTCTCGGACCACAAGAGTTTGAAGTATCTGTTTACACAGAGGGACTTGAATTTGAGGCAAATGAGATGTATGGAGTTCATTGAGGACTATGATTTTGAGTTGCACTATCACCCAGGAAAGGCCAATGTTGTGGCCGATGCCCTTAGTAGGAAATCCATTAGTGTTGTAGCTTGTATAGCCATCCGGAAATGGGAGATGTTGGGTGCACTTGGCAAGTTCGATTTAATACTGGGCGAATCCGTTGAGGCGGCGGCCTTGTTTTCTGTTGTTGCACAGCCTGCACTTGTGACCCGAGTGTTAGAGGCACAGAGAGATGACCTTGAGATAGAATCACTCCGAGAGAAGATCTCCAGTGGGAAGGTTGAGAAAGGTTTGACGGTGTATCCCGACCTGAGTGTGAGATACCGAGACCGTTTGTTTGTGCCGGAGTCTTGCCGAGAGGAAGTACTCCGAGAGTTTCATCATTCACGCCTTGCGGTGCATCCGAGAGGCACTAGATGTATCGGGATTTGGGTCGCCAGTTTTGGTGGCGGGGTATGAAGAGAGATGTGGCTGTTTTCGTATCGAAGTGCCTTACTTGCCAGCAGGTGAAGGCCGAGCATCAGAGGCCAGCAGGTTTGTTGCAACCCTTGCCTATTGCTGAGTGGAAGTGGGAGCATGTCACTATGAACTTCGTTGTAGGTCTCTCGAGGACTCAGCGGGGTCGTGATGCCATTTGAGTGGTTGTAAACTGGTTAACTAAGTCGGCGCATTTCATTCCTATGCGCGTGAGAGATTCGGTAGATCATCTTGCCGACTTGTATATTCGGGACATAGTGAGATTGCACGGGGTCCCAGTGACGATCGTCTCAGATAGAGATCCTCGTTTTACTGCTAGGTTGTGACAGAGTTTGCAGAGTGCATTGGGCACTAAGTTGACCTTTAGTACGGCTTACATCCTCAGACTGACGAGCAGTCCGAGCGTACTATTCAGATCCTTGAGGATATGCTTCGAGGTTGTGTCCTTGACTTTAGTGGGACGTGGGAGAGGCACTTGCCCTTGGTGGAGTTTGCCTACAACAACAGTTTCCAGTCTAGCATCGGTATGGCACCGTTTGAGGCCTTGTATGGCCGACCGTGTAGGTCTCCAGTCTGTTAGGCCGAGGTGGGTGATGCACCTTTGTTGGGTTCGGAGTTGGTTAGGGAGACGACGGAGAAGATTGAACTTATCCGTAGGAGGCTTGTTACAGCCCAGAGTCGCCAAAAGAGTTATGCCGACCGTAGGAGGAGGCCTTTGGCGTTTGAGGTAGGTGATCATGTCTTCTTGAAAATATCACCTAGGCGAGGTTTGATGAGGTTTGGGAAGAGTGGGAAGTTATCCCCTCGGTTTATCGGTCCCTTTGAGATCTTTGAGAGGATTGGGGAGGTCGCTTATCGTTTAGCTTTACCACCGCAGTTGTCCAGAGTTCATGACGTGTTCCATGTGAGTATACTTCGGAAATATGAGCCAGATCCATCACATGTATTGGATTGGACCGACTTAGAGGTTGATGGGGATGCCTCATATGAGGAGAGACCGGTTCGGGTCTTGGATAGGCGAGATCAATTCTTGCGAGGCAAGACCATTCCC
Source organism: Camellia sinensis (assembly GCF_004153795.1). NCBI lineage: Eukaryota > Viridiplantae > Streptophyta > Magnoliopsida > Ericales > Theaceae > Camellia > Camellia sinensis. Next base: position 729,031 of record NW_021027209.1, on the reverse strand, counting down.
TTGGTAAAAGTCTTGTGGAAACATCACGGGTTGGAGGAAGCCACTTGGAAACGTGAGTTGGAAGTCCGAGAGAGATATCCGGATCTATTTATGGATGTTTGAGCATGTATTGTATATTTTGTTATATTGTTGAACCTTAAGAGTATTGAAAATATCTTAGGTTGTAAAACATGGTTTATGTTTTGATTTAATGGAAGTATTTTGAAACTTGCCTCAAAATGGAAGTTTAATGTAACATTGCATATGTTGGATATATTGTAGAAATGGAATTATATCATGAATACTGAATATAATATAGAATTGTGGAATGTAGTAGTGAAATTTGTAGAATTTCAGGGAATGCATAACTATAATGCATGTTATGGAAAATGTTGTAAACTGCCTCTTGAAAAGAGATGAGATGACCGGTAATGGGTCGAGTTGTTAAGAATTCGCATTTCGATAATGTTGGGAATTGAGAAAGTCTTATTTTTGAAAAACTTGTATTTAATTTCGGGGACGAAATTCTTTAAGGGGGGAGGCCATAGCGATCCCGGTTGTTCCTTTATTGTTCTGTTGTATTCCGGACTCGGTTCCGTAGAGTTGGTAGTTGTATCTGTCTTGTTGTCATCCTTTAATTCCATTTGTTTGAGTTCTAGGATATGTTGGGCATGTTTCGAATAGGTGGGTTGAACCTTGGTCTGAAATCTTGTTGCCAGGTTTTTGGTCGTTCCGCTCGAGCAGGCCTTGTTGCGCTAGAGCGGAGATTGCACGCTCCCAGTTTTTTGTGTCCCTGCAAAACTTCTGCAGGTGTGATTTTACGCTCGAGCGAGTTTCTTTACGCTCGAGCGGGTGCTTTGGCGCTCGAGCAGGTAGTACTTTTTGGTGTAAGTTCTGGGAAGGGGAAATCTACGCTCGAGCGGACTGGTTTTCGCGCTCGAGCGGATGTACTTTATTCTTGTGTCTTGCCGCTCGAGCGGGCCTTCTTGCGCTCGAGCGTACCTAGTTTTTTGTTCTCGACGCTCGAGCGTTGTGTTCTCCGCTCGAACGGGAATGTCGTATATCAATTGGCAGCTGAGCATTTTAAAATCACTTTTGACCTTCTCTCTCTCTCTCTTACTTTCTAAAAAGCTTTTTTGAGAGTTCCTCTCTCTAGAAACTCCCTTCCCTCTAGGGTTTGATCTAGTTAGAGTGTCTCTCTATCCCCCGGCCTTTGTAAAAAGTGTGTTGATCGTCAAGGGCTTCGTTTTGATCCGAGAATCGTGGTGTTTGGAGCATTTTCACTTTCTTCTCCTTTCTCATTTGAGCTCTAACTTCGAGGTAGGGATATCCTACTCCTTCTCATGAGTTTTGTCTTTGAATTTTAGCATTTTGATGAGTTGGGGGTTAGTGGGTAATTTTGAGAAAGTTTGGGCCTTTGTGTAATTTTACAAAAGTTGGGGTTTTGTTTATATGAACTTGTACGCATGTTTGACATAGAGAAATGAGATCAATATTGGTTTATTGGTAAAAATGGAACCTTGGGGTTGTGTTATTAATTATGAGAAATGCTCTAATTACATTGATAAATTAATTGGGATAATTAATTTGAAGGAAAGAAGAATTAAATCGAGAATGTTGGAATTGGATGTGTATGGGATTAAAGGGTGTAGTTTGATTCGTTCATAGCTCACCTAGTTGAAATGTTGATTATATATCCATTTGGTGCATTTATTTTCAGTATAGAAATAACTGCTTTGGGCTATCGGTGGAGGATAGTCTTGATTGTTGTAGACAATGCATGATGATTAGGTAAACTAAAACTAATCAATTGAGTATGCTATTGAATTTAGCAAGTGAAATAATACATAAATTCTATGTATTGATTGATTGTATATGATCTATGTTTATATACATGTGTTGTGTGGGAAGAGATGGGGGATGTACTCCATGGTTTAGGGGAAGATAGGGGATGGACCTCTAAACCGGATTTTGTGTGACAGTGATACAGCACTACAATGAGTATCAGGCTGCGAATTAGAAGTATTTTTGTTTCATTAATACAGCACTACAATGTGTATTATTTGAGACTTATGGGAGTGTTTGAATTGATTTGATATAGCACTAAAATGTATATCGTTATTAATTGTAAAGTATAGAAGTGATTCTATGTTATGTTGATACAGCACCGAAATGGATACCCTTCGCAAAGTGTAGGAATGGTTTAAGTGTTATTGATACAGCATTAAAATGTGTATCCCTCAGAAATTTTGAAAGTGTTTTTAAGATGAGTCTAAATCTCATTAAGTTATTTGGCTAGGTGTTGAGCATTGTTTTTAAACTCAAAGTTGGAAAAGATATGAGAAATGAAATGTAACATGAACTTAATGTCATGAAATCGAAATGTGATATATGTGGATGTATCTGTATTGACCATCTATCAACTGCTAATCTTTTAGTCATTGTTCATGGCTGGTTTAGTGTATTTCTACTGGGTTGTGGCTCACCCTTTATGGGACATCATTTTCAGGTACAGGTAGCATGCCACCTCCAAGGACATAGCTTAGGAGGCTAGAGACAGACTGACTGCTCGTTATTTGTTTTTTTTGATGTATTACATGTAAATTCAAGCCAAACGCTTAATATGTATTGAGTTAGCACTCTTCTTTTTGTAACCAAGTGTTAACTTGGAAAGTTATAAACCCGTAGGGCATTTCCTTTTGTTGTTAACATGTAATACTTTTGTAAAGAACTACTCTGATGAATAGAAGAATATTTATCTCTTATACTAATGCATGTCTAAATTGTTGGGTTTAAATCTTGATTATTTTGAGGGCGTTACACAAAACATAATTGTTTATAAGGTCATAGTCAAAAATTCTTTAAAAGTAAAACAAACATATCTATGGGTTTCCTTTTGAACAAATTGGATTCAGAAATAAAACCACGTAATTGAAACCTTTATAAAACATAACTTTTATTAAAAACATAACTTGTATAAAATAGATTTTGGTAAGTCAAAACATACGTAAAATACATTTTGGTAACTCAAAGTATAATATAACTCACCTTAACGTCAACACCTTACTCTTTCTTTCCACTACCAAAAACACACTTGTCACGACCCGCTCCCCGTACCCAAGGGTTAAGCATCGTGATGGCCAGTAACTGAAATTACCTACGGCCAATTCATAAACAAATTAATAAACGCAAGCGGAAGAAATATTTGAGTAAGGGTACCAAAATAATCATTGGAGCTTCTATTTTTATTACAAAATATATTGACCAAAAAGGCCGATATTTACATATAAAAATATCATAAAAGTGTTGTGTGTGTCTATTCCGCAGCCCCGCATCTAAGACTTTCCAAAAGCTATCTC